>BMAW01042091.1:0-39261 GCA_019974015.1 Nephila pilipes | reverse complement strand
TTTCCTCTGTGTTAGCATAATGTATAAATTCTAAAAAGCCCCATATTTTGTGATCCAAAGAAAAAGTTATTTCTACAAAAATATCTTTTTATGCATGAAGAGAAAATCTTTCGTCTTTCCAGATATTAAAGAACCTTTTTAATGATGCAAAGGAATTCTCGTTTCGTATGCCGATTCCCATACGAAATCCGTATTTACATAAAGTACACTCAGCATCCGGTTCGTTAAGAATGTTTCATTAAAATGCCCGCCATCAAACATCGTATCTTTTGTTTCCAGAATCAGAATTTCTTTGTTTAAAGTAAGAAAAGGATTACGGTTTTGTTTTTCTGAGATAAAGCATTTTATTGATGTTTTTATTGATGCTCGTAAAAGTCCTCTTTTCGTATATGTTGAGAAGTTTTTCGATATATTTTCACTCATTTCTTATTTGTTAAAAATTTTGTAACTTTAGTGGAATATTTTTGGATAGGAATATCTGTGTATAATCACCCTTCCTCAATAAAACTTTAGTTCTCAAATGTTAATAAAAGGTTGAGAAATTATTAAAGATGGAATTCGCCATCCATTATCGTATCTTTTTTTTCCAGAATCAGAATTTTCTTTCTTTAAAGTATGAAAATGATTACGGTATTGTTTATCTGATATAAAGCAATTACTGATTCTGAAACTCATTATTCTATATATGATGAAAATTTTTCGAAACATTTCTATCTATTTCTTATCTTTTAAAAATCATTTTTAAGAAATGGTAATAATGTTTGAAATAATTTTGTTTCGGAATACGTCTACATACAAAAAAAAATAAACTATTTCTTAATAAAATTTTAGTTTTAAATGTAAAAGTAGGATCAAGAGAATTTTGAAAAATATTGCTGCCATGCAACATCGTATCTTTTGTTTCCAGAAAGAGAATTTTGTTCTCATTTTGGAAACTCTTGAGTAAGAAAATAATTGCGGTTTTGAGTTTTTCTCATAAAGTATATTACAGTTTGAAGTAAGAAAATAATTATGGTTTTGAGTTTTTCACGTAAAATATTTAATCGATGCTAAATGTAATCGATATAAATAGCGATATATTCAAAGTAAAGAAATAGCGATAAATTCGAAGTAAAGAAATAGCGATATATTCAAAGTAAAGATATAGCGATATATTCAAAGTAAAGAAATAGCGATACATTCAAAGTAAAGAAATAACATTCAAACGTTTCGAATAAGTCACGAAACGTTTGAATATATCGCTATTTATTTAAATACATTAATAACTTGTTTATATTATGTGCTATGAATCTTTGTAAATAAACACTCTTACCAAATATAACTTAGTTTTCATTTGAAAAGGATGATTCTAACTATCAGTACATAATTAAATGCTTACGATAAAGTGGGAATCTTCATTTTTTTGCTTCTTGAAACCAGACAAATCATCAATAAAAGTAGTAATTTACAACATTACGTACATAAGGACCAATTGATATATAGGGTAAATTTTGACTAGATATTTCAATTATTCCTTAATAATACTTAAAATTTTACGATACCCCCTCCTAACTTTGAAGTTCAGAGCGTTTCTATTTTCAAAGAGCTAAATACTTATACTGAAAAAAGTTCCCTAAAAAGTCTTAAATGCGTGTTTGATTTCTTCATGGAATATTCAAAGTGGATTTACGATGCACTAAATTTTTCCAGACTTTGGATTAATAACCTCTAATTTATCTAGAGACCTTAATTGCTATGAGTTACTATATAAAGTAAAAAACTTGTGTTATGAACGAAACAAACGATTTTGTCTTGAAATTAAGCATCATTCATAATGTAATTGAGCATGAACACTTTCGTTTCATTAAATATCTGTAATATTACTATGCTACTATTAATACTAAACACGCAAAAATATTGAAGAATATGATTTCATTGAGAATTCATGATAAATATTCATGGAAATTATACATTATAAAAATTGACTATATTTGTGATAAATTATATTTAAATGACGTATACTTTAGTTCGAGTTAAAAAAAAAAAAAAAAAAACAAGCGGAGAAGAAGTAATTTAAATGCTGTTCAGTCCAATTCAGGTTATTAGGAGCTGAAGATACCAGAATAAAATTTGAATTGCATAGGTTTTCCTTGAAATAAGAGGTAAATTTTTAATAAGTTATTTACTCGGATGATGATTTAACACACTTGTGTTACACAATACATTTATATTGCATTGTATACATTTATATTTTACAATCCCATGATTTTACTATTTACAATACAATGCTGTCTTATCAAGTTACAACGATTCTTAAGAAAATTCATTGGCCTTTTGAAGTTAGTTTACGTCATTCCAAATGATTCCAATCTGTCAAATGACGAAAAATAGAATCTTCTACATAAGACTGACCTTCAAAAAGCGTTCCACGTAACCGTAACTCACTTCTCTTATCCTATGAAATCGCATTAAAATAATAACGTATGTTAACTGGAATGTCTGGAATTATTTTTACCATAGTGATTCAATACCAATTGCAAGAAAAATTTCAATCATTAATTTTTTCCCAATGTTTTAATTCAAAATTATAGGGACCGAGCAAAAAATACGGAAATATCCATAATTTTGTTTCAATATTTGAATTCAAAGTTCTTGAATTTAGGCAACGGAATTCAATTAAAGTAGTTTAACAGTATAATAATGGCACGTGTAGGTAACAAAATGATCCGAATTCTAAAAAAACAAGTAAAACAAATAATAAATTTGAATTTTTTGTTAATTATTATCTTTTTTTATTGTATCCAGATTCATTAATTCATCGAAGATAAATGAAAAACTCCTCTTTCTGCTATGATTTCTAAGTGATACCAACATTAAAAATACTAAAAAAAATATTATTCAATTTTTTTTCTCGGTCTTTTTTCTCTTTTTTAATTAATAAAATACTTGTACAAATAAGTAACATGGTACGAATTAAGTAAAGCAAACTTAATATTATTCTTAAATATGGCCATTTTCTTCAGTAAATCACTGCGCAATAATAAACATTACCAATTTGTTTTGTTCCAAAGCTTACTTAATTCCTTAGATGCATTTATTTTTTCTTGCAGCAATTACTAATGAAATTTCTTTAAAAAATACGAACATTAAATAACGCATTTTAGTTAAGAGGAATGCTTTCATTTATTTAGAAAAAACTCAAAAATTAAGGATATAAGAATCAAGAAAGTTTAGAATAAATAAATAAGAATATTTTAAGAATTTCGAAGTTCTTATATGAAAGCATTAAGGAGGTTTTTTAAATAAAAATAAGAAATCTAATATTTAAATTTCATCAAGGGTTGAAACAATCAAGTAACACTGTTCTATTCTAAAAATTTCTTTCTTATAGAAACTGTTAGTCTGTTTAATAATTATGTCTTCGAGTCTAAATGTGCAAATAAATGAAATCTTCCTTTCGAAATTTTTTTTGAATTTTTTCGAAAAATAATTCTGTTTTTTCAACGCTGTATTTTTAAATGTTTGTTTGCAATATTGATTTGCTGGATTATGATATATTCAAGAATTATAACTTTAAATAAGGAAACAATTTTATTCGAGCGAGAGGATTAAGTATTAAAATTTTAATTTATTTATGTGTAACAGTTTTATTTTTTTTTTATTCATATACAAAGAGTATCTTTCATTGCAGTATATTTTATCGTACTTATTAAACAGAGATTAAATATACTTTAACAAAAATTATCATATCTGTCTTCTAAAAATATTACTTTAGGTGTTCTTATAATTTCTTTTGGAATAACATTTTTTAATGAGTGTTTTTGCGTTCTCGCTATTTATAAAATTCTACAGTGGATTAGAATGTATAAAAGGAGTAATAATGACAAACCTTTCCTTAAGAGAAGAAATAAAATATTTTGTATCTATGTATAAGAATTAAAATAATTTTCTATGAAGATATTTGTAATTTTGAAAGGAAACTAATAACGAAATTATTTTACAATTTATTTTGAGGTCAACTTAGAATTTTAACCTGATTAAGATGAAATGGCCTAAAAAGGCTCACAAATATAGGTATTCATTACTTTTACAATTAAAAGCTCAAAGATCAAATTTTGCAGTACATAAATTTTATTAAAATATGAATTTTTGAATGATTTTCGGCATGTAAATTTGTACTGCTGCTTGAACCTCCCAATAACAACTAAATACATACAGGTATATTAATTTTTGAAATAAAGAATCTATAAATTTTCCTCAACAAAACCTCATGGATTCTCATACAAGTATACATTTTCATAACTGTAAAGTAGCCATTGGCAACGTATTCATGATAAATGATTCATAATGGAAATTCCATTATTAATATGTTTCATTCCATTTATCCAAAATGGTTACCATAGTTTCAACGCTCTAGGTATCTTAGAGCTCGTTTGTCTCTTTCATTCATCCAATTTATCGAGAATTTCGAGTTTAAAAGTTTTGTGAAATGTTTAGACTGAATCAGCTAAAGCAAAATATCTTCCGTTAATTAAAAAATAATTTTGAAATACTTGTTTGCTTAAAAATCGTTTAGTGTTTCTAAATTTTGTATTTTTGGAACGTAAATTATTTCTCTCTTCAAATAAGTCTAAGAGTTTAAATTTTGACGTTATTAATATTATTAGAATTGTTAGCACATAATGAGTTTTATTTAAATTCAGAGTCACGTCATAGGTTATATTTTATGTTGACCGGCATAAAAAGTCATCTTCCTCATTAAAAAAACTTCTTTTATTTTATATAAATAACTGTAAAAAAAAGTCTGTTTGATTGAAAAAAAATGTCTGTTAATTAGAAGATTTACAGATTTAAATAATGTGCACTCATTTGTAGTAAAATATGTATTCTAAATGGCATTGGCTGACAGCATTCTTCTATTTCACTCTCTGATCCGACTTAATAAATTCTCCGTGGAGTACCGTAGTTACTCTTAACTCAAAAATGGAAGAAAAAAATTCATCGTACGACAGTTTTTATACAAAAACTTCTTAACTCTTTTGAAGCGTCAGTTCAATGTTTTGAAAAATCATATTCACTATACAGAATTTTAGACTTTTTAGTTTAAAAGTTTGAAAAACAGTCGTTGTGTTAAAGTTCTAAACGAAAGAAATTTAATCTCTTTGCTTTCAAAATAGGAATTCGACATTCATATGAAACCGCAAAGTCACTGTATTCCTCCTATTAATAAAGAAATAGTTTAATAAATTCTTCAAGATTATATACCTTTCATATAAGTCTTACAGTAGCCTTAATAATGTAATCAAATGAGATCTTAGGATGAAACGTAAAATGAATCACTGTCTTTCGTCACAAGCTTACAACTTTACTATTTTAGCTTTAAATTACAAAAAAATAGAAGAAAGTATCATTACCAGATACATATTTTGAAAATTAGGTAATGAATAATTATATATATATATGTATACAATTAAATTGTCTGATCAGCAGACGATATTCTTATAAATATAGGAGAATTAAATTTTCGAAAGCGGATACGAATTTTTCAAACCCAAATCAAAATATTTCACTAAAAATTGTCCTTTTCAAAAGTGCAAGAATTAAACTATTACTCACTGAACTCCAGCCAAAAATTATTCGATTCATAATCCTTTCCAGACATCGGAGATTGAAAATGGAAATGAAATAATTAGCTGAAACTTATAATTATGATATATTTTAAATTAAATTTCCAGATTTATTTGAAAGTTCTCATAATGAAAGAGTTTTATGAGTTCTCATAATGAAAGAGTTTAGATTTTAAATTAACTTTTAAGTAACTAAATGAACGATTGCTTAAAACTAATATGTAATTCCCATGTTTACTTTCAAAATACATTTTACTCAAACGTTTGAGCATTTATCTCTAAATTTGTATTCTCCTGAGTTTGATGTATTAGCTTCAATAACTTTATGTTTTAAGTTTTATTATTAAAATTATTAATTTAACATTATATTAGTAGTATTTAAATTGTTTAATTTAGTATTAAAATTGTTAACTAATTGAGGAGTAACACTGTAACAGAAGATTCTAGAGAGCAAAGTATTTTATCTTAAGTATCTTATCTTTTTTAAAATAGAGTCCATGATGTAGTTATAATTCCAAACAAATTATGATTTTTTTACATAAAATCTCTTTCAAACTCAGTCTTTCTATTTATCTAGTAAATTAAACTTTCGAAATTGAGACTTTGCTTTCACAAAATATTTCAATTCAAAATATTACACCTAAGACTATATCTTAAAAGACTTTAATTAGCTCTTAAAATTTTAATTAAGAATTAACTAATTAAAATGTGATAGGCCTTCTCCACGACTATATGGCTTAAGACTATCCAAAATTAAGACCACAAAAAATAAATCTGCAAAATGGAAAAGAAAATTATTTTCCAAAATTCTCGTAAATGATGCATAGTACAATAGACGACTTTTTACGTATTTTTCATATTACGTATATAACGGCTTCCTAACAACTAATAAATAAATTCACAATTATGTGGAAAAGAACGTCAGATAATTATAAAATCTATTTAGCAACTTTCCTCAAGTTATGAAATTTTCCTACAGTATCCTCAAAGAATCTGAATTATAGTTTAGAATAATAATTAAATTTACTCTTAGCAGTTCACTTGAGTATCAGTGAGAAATACCACTAAGGTTAAATGTTCGAGCAAGAAATTCCACTCTTCTTACATGAAATCACCCCATAAAGGATCTTTATTTAAAGTTTGTCTGCTTCCGATATTCACTTGTTTCACTTCAATTTCTATCATTTGTTGTCTACGTATTAACTCTCCTAATCAATTTTACTTTTCTTATATATACATTTTCTCCAATCTGTTCAATCTGAACTTCACTTCACATTTTAACTTCTATCTAATCTGCTTATGTCACGTTTTTATCCAATTGGTGCAAAGTTTTATTTTAAACTTGAAACAGAAAAAGTGCTGAAGGTTTGTTAAGAAATAATTGTGAAAGGCCCAATATTATATTTGCAATAATTATGCTTTCATAGATTACATTTTTTGTATTTTATGTGCAACAAATTTTTATCTTTCATAACTTGTTTGTGAGAAAATAGTGAAGAAAAATATAAACCCTCACTAATGACCAGTTTGACTTGTGACCTATTAGTCGGATTAGGTAATAAATAGATGAGTATTTCCATTTTCTTGATAATTTTTTCATTTCTTTTAAAATAAAATAAAATTTTGTTTATAAAATCGAAACACTTTTTCTCATAATTTCAAACATACAATTTTATTCATTGACATAAGCAAATACAAAATTATAATGTATTCATTTCTCAATTTTAGGTATCAAATAACTAAAATTATTTTCTTACTCGAAAACAATATACTGAGAGTTGCCAGTTGTATGTCGAAAGTTTCCTCAAGAAGTCTTTGGAGACTAGATTCTTAGTTGGTCTTCTTCAGGTTTATTGGACAAGACGTTTTGATTGGACCTGATTCCCAGAAGGACGTTTTAATTTCTCTTTCAATGTTTTCTCTTGGGAAAGTGTTAACGAATGTGTGGGAACGAATTTTTTGTTTTGGTATGAAGTCTAACTTAGATTTGCTGCTTCAGATACCACTAGCTTTCGTGACAATCCCTTTGTTAAGAAATTGTAATATCATAAAAATGCGGGGCATTATTATTAACGATATAATTAGGTAATAGTTACAGTCTATATGAAGCTTAATTCCTTGAAATACAAAAAAGATTATAAAAACCTTGAAGCATAGAAGAAATTTCGTCTTTTGTATGTAAAATTTTAACTTAAGAAAAAAAATTATCAATCTGTTCCAAAGCATTTATGCTTTATTTAGCTAAAATCTATCATCTAGAATATTAAAAGTGAAATTTTAAATTTAGCAATTTCTGATTGCTTTCAAATAAATGGGCTGGAATGTAAGATAAAAAAGTTATATACTAGTTCTCAAATGTCATGCATTTCACATGAATATGATTTAGAGTTAAAAGCCCCATCAACGTAAGAGTCGCAGTTTTACCTATTTAACACAAAAAAAAGTTCTGGCTGTTATCTATTGCATGTCAAACAAATTCACAGGAGGTTTTCGGAGACCAGAATCTTCGGTGGTCTTCAGGTTTACTGGACAAGACCTTCTAATTGGACATTCTCCCAAAGGAACGTCTCTGTTTCTTATCGATAATCTCTTGGAGAAATTTTAGCGAATACCTCGTTTTGATGTAAACCCTTCCCTAGAATTTCTATTTTCGATTACATTAACTTCTCTGGTATTCAGTACGCTATGAAATTGCCATGCCACAAACATGTGGCTTGTTATTAATAACGATATAAGGAAATAATTAAATTAGATAAGAAAATTAGAGCATTTTCCGAATACAATAAAATATAAAGAACGTTAAAAGGAATTGTGTACACCCTCGTCTGTTGCTTCGCAAAACACTGAAATGTTATTTATAGCGGTTCAAAGGAGATCTATCGTTTTTGTTACTTCCATTTTTGGCTTTTGAGGTGTATTGATAACACGATTTGCATAGCAACTCGATTATACATCGGGAAAATAGCTAAATAGGTATTGTGAGAGGCATATTAAAAGACTCATTTTGAATCTACAATGGTCTTAAAATCTTCATGTAAAGTGGGAAGTTAGGAAAATGAGACACCGATTCAAGTATTGTAAGAGCCATAACCAGTAATCATGTCACGTAATGCAATGTTCCAGAATTACTTCAATCTCCTTTCGTTCGAAATATGCAAGAAGCGCTAAATATAACAGTTGAAAATTAATACAATTACGTAATGAATGAAATAGAATTGTTTTTTTTTCTTCTGATCTTTGATTGCTCAAAAGAAAATCCCTAACCTACTATACCTGAGGGAAAAGTCCTTATACATTCATGATCCTGAGGTTTACTTATCTTAACTGAGTCAATATTATTTGAGTCTTCTGCAGAGCTACATTAGAGCTCAAATCCCTGACTCTTCGTGGATCATCTTAATGCCCACTTCTTACACATCTCAGTGGGGGCGCTATTCCTTTTTTCTCTCACATTTTAAAATACTAAATTCATATTAAATTTTTCTCTGTTTATGAATGCAATTTATCAAATGTGTTCATTCCAATCATTCTAATCTATTCTACGTAAGGCACGCTTTGATTATTGAGAGTGATTTTCAATTCAAATAAAATCATATGTAGCTCCCAATGTGCTATTTGAAGGGGGAAACATGATTGAACCACGTGATAAGATTAAAAATATTGTTTTTGATTATTTGAAATAAATTGTATTGCTTTATATTGAATTAAAGTTGCCGAAAATTTATTTGAAACCTTGTTTCTGTGTAATAAAGGAACTGAACTAATGTTATGAACAGTTTTTGTGAAGTTGAGATAGTACTCAAATTAAAGTGATAAGCTAAGTGTCAGCTTATTCCGTTTGGGTATATTTTAATTGTAATATTTTTTAAACGATTTTTCACAGTAGGAGCTAAATCTAACTTCATAATATTCTATGCAAATGCATTATGGATGCCGATTTCAGTATAAGTGAAACAAAGTATTCATTGATAGTTTCAATTCTCCCTTTCCTAACATTCCCCATCTTAATCTTTTTTAATCTAAGATAACGTTTTGAGATAATATTGCTTTAAAAATTCAATTTGAAATAAATTACACACACATATCCAATTTCACAAAAATCTCAAGTTTAAGCTCCTTTTAATGTAATACAATCTATAGTTAAAGTAGTTTTAAGCATCAGTAAGATCATTAATGAAATGTTAAAATAATGAAAATGCCTTAGGAATCCATTTTAAAAGAATCCAATTTGCATTTTCATAAGATAATTTTTAAGCTCATTTTAATACATAGAAAAATAATTATAATAATTTTAAGCATTAGCGTGCAATAACATAAATGGAATATTAAAATAATGAGTATGTTATACGTTAAATGGAATTGGAACTCCATTTCCTCGAGTGGCATAGTGAGGAAGTCAGAAAGAGGAGTTTCCATCTATGATGTTACCTATGCATTTCCACCTTGCATAAAAATTACGATGTGTTTTACCAGTTACTCTCGAGTAAATCTTTTGTCCTGATGCTAATTCAAAACAAATCACTGAAATATTTTATAACTTATTTTTGCAAGAAATTGAATAAAATTATAAAATAAATAAGACTTAATTCATTTTAAAATATCAAATAATGCTAAACAAAATTTTGTTTCTGTACTAAAGAAAAGGATATAATCTCTTGCTATGGACTTATTTTGTTTAACCTTACATGAAAACTTATCTGTGGTAACTCTCAAAAATATTAATCTCTATTTAATTTGAGAGTCAAAAGGTACTTCAGAAAATGACTTTATATTTCATTATATTAAAGTGCAGAAAGGTAGAGGAAATGGTAATGAATTGGACGCGTTTTAATAAAATATAGTGACAAAATATAAATGTACGTTAATTCAATTTACTTGAAGAAGACAGTAAATGGCAGGCCAAAAGGACAGTATTATCCGTTTTGTTTTGCAAGTGGAGATACATTTCTCTCTAATAATGCTTGTTATTGTGCAAATACTAACTTTAACCACTTGAAACCTGAACTGCATAATTGATTTAATTAACGAACTGTTTACATACCCTTCAATGTATAAATGGAAATTCATTTAACGGCTTTATTCGGTATATAATTCGATTGCCTCGCAATTTGGAAATGAGTTAATTTTATTAAGTTATTATCTTGTTACATCTAAAGCTCCAAAGTGAATTATCATATATATTTTTGACGTCGTCTCTCTTCATCCAATTTTCTAGTTGAAAACTAATGTACAACTCAACTCAACTCCACCGACTAAACTCTTTTGCTGAGTCAGTATTTTCTCTCACGAATCTAAATAACTTAAACAAATTTTTGACGTCTCATTCTGTAATGTTTGTTTAAATTAATATTGTGGTACTCAACATAAATACTCGAGAGTAAATATTTAGTTTCTTAGCATCTTTCTTCTTATCTTGATTTAAAATTTAGATATATTTTTTTTTATACTTTCTCATGTAAAGTTATGGATCATGTTAAAAAATATCGACGTTCATAGAATTGCAAATAATTTTGCATCTTATTCTAGCGGAACATCGTGTCGTATGAAATTTACTTACTATTTTTTTGCTATGTTTTGCTCGTGAATCCAGTTAATTTAAAGGAAGTTGTGACACCTCATTTTATAATGATTTTTAGACTGATATCGGTACTGAACTTAAAAGCAAAATAATAAATATTTAGTTTCGTAGTGCTGTTTTTTATTCAGTTTCAATATTTAAATATGTCTTTCTTATCAAATATTTTAAATAAACCGTTCAATATCTTTTAACTTAAATAATATATTAGCACTTATAAAACTATAAATAATTTTGTGTGTTACTCTAGAGGAACACACTACGCCGTATACAGTCTTACTTTTTATTTCACGCATTTTCTACGATTTTAATCGCGTATCTAGCTAAATTCTGCGGGAAGAGGGTTATATTTCAAAAGAAATTTAAATTAATTCCAAAATGCTAAAATACATTTACCATTGTCTATAATTGTAACTATGTTTGAGTAGTAAGCATAAAAGGAAAGCTATAATATTATATATAAAAGAGAAAAATCATATAGCCTCGTGTGCATTTAATAGTTATTAGCAAAAAATTGCTAAAAAACGTTTGTATTATTATTTTACTCAAGGATTTCTACATTGATTATTTTATTAATTGTTCATTAACGTCACACTTAGAAATAGCTATTGGTAGCAAATCTCGTAATTTTGAACTATGATCAAGATTTCCTCTAAATCTCTTTGCAAGAAATTTTACTACCGTTTCATTCTGGCTGCACAAGCATTATGTAGCCTAAATCTCAGAATTTTAAGTTTCATTCAAAGTGAAATTGTAATTGAATAACTATCTCGAGTCTTAGTTCTTGCAAGGAAAGCCTAACTCTATCAAAAAATTAATTATTATACTCACTTTTGAATTAAAGTTAATAGTAAGTTGCCAAAATTTTTACATATTTGAATTTCTTATGTCATAAAAAAATCAAATCCAAAATTTCGTTCCATTCTATTCTCTAGCTTCGTAAGTATTCCATATTGAAATTAGGAATGCAAATCACGGAGTTTTAAGAAGCCCTATACCAGTTTATACATTTTAATTATCTAGCATTTATCACGTGAAGTTAAAAAAGGAGTAAATAATTGCAAACAAATTGAGCCGGGCAATGTAATATATAGTATTCTTGCAATTTTTCGTGAATATTTCTGATTTAGAATAAAATTCAAATTTGTTATTTAGACCAGTTTCCTTTTAATTCTGCTAAACACCAGGAATTCACAATCAGAATATTCTTTTTTCAAAGACAATTATCACGGTTTGAGACATTTGGGCTCTATCGGAATTTTTTCTTCAACTAACTCTTTGTGTTTCTTTCAAATGAAACTAACGAAACGTAATTTAAATAGATTGGTTGGAAATTGTGAAATATAGAGAATAGATTGGATTAATTACATTTTATAAACAATTATGAAATGAATGATAGAGAGTTAGATATTTGGTGGTAGAACTATGAGAGCGATAGTGAATCAAAATGGAACGTCAGGAACAACCGTTCATTACCTAGGAGCGTTCAAAGAGAACTTAAGAAGTGTACGAAAAGAGTTTAGGACTCAAATCTGATCGATTCTATGAATTAAATAAAATTCCTTTTTAGTTAATATTGGTTAAGATACGTTTAGGTATTTTAACCACAAAGAAAATAATTTAACTATTCAACTTTAACATTTAGAAAAATTTATATAAAAAAAGAATAACTTGATATCATTCTATTTGGACTCTGCTCTCCTGTCCGCTGTGTATTGCTGTGATTATCTAACCAAGTTTTTGACGTCATGGTATTCGCAATTTTCTCTTCGCTAACTCAGGGGACTTTATACTAACTGGAATTGCATAAAATTTCAACTTCTTCCCAACACAAATGAATCATAATTGGTTAAATTAGTTCAAGATTTAAGTAAAGTGAATTGAATTAGAAGAAAAATAAATTTAAAATGAAGCGATATAGAAGATAACGTCAGGCTGATATATAAATGTAAGTTGTATTAAACAACCGTAGTTAATCTTTAGGAATGATTTAGCAGTGAATCTTAAGATATTTTGACAATAATTAGTTGCTGGTGTGAAGGGATTATATTAAAACAAAGTAATTAAAAAGCTATTAGTTTGTAAGTTGATCCTAATTTAGGATTGATGAGTTAAGTGAGAGTCGAGAGAGAGAGAGCAGCAGCATCTATCATTCAGTGATAAATAAAGTATTCTTTTTTTGTCTTTAAGTATCTTGAATTGTAGTCCAGCATTTATTAATTGTTTAATGAGAAGGAACATTGACAGTAGAAATAAAAAATGAATATCGGGCGCAACAAGCAGAGGAAAGGAAAATGAAGCAACTAACCATAGAGTGATGTTATATGTTAATTAAGTTAATTAATCCATTAGAATCACGGATTCAATTCCATTTGAGCCATTAACTGCGATACCAATTTCGAACAGCTGCGATGAAAATTGCAATAGCTATTGAGAGTTAAGAGCATCCAATTTTTTTATGCAACTGTGCCTCTCTCTCCATTAAAGGTGTTCATTTATACGTCTTTCAACTTTTCCTAACATTCCTTGATCGTATATCATCAATTTAAATATGCAAAGTAAGTTTTTGATCTTTTTTACTGACATGATGAGCAGTAACCACATATTGCCTCATTAAAAAGACTTGCACACAAAATGACTAACTTTTAAGGAAACTATTAACTTATTTTTCATTCTACTTGATTCATTTTACACCGTCCGAAATGGATTAACTCACGAGCCTTTGAAATACAGAAAAACAACCCGCGGCGTTCTTGGGTATGAATAAAAAAAAAGTGGCGTATCGTCGTAAATATTCCATTTAAAGCGGGACCGTTTCTTTCACATCTCGTTTTAAATGGAAATTTATTCTCTCCGAAGAGTCTGGATCCTTTGAATTCCACGCGTTTAAGCCCCGCGGTCCGCGAAAGCTTCTTTCGACTCATCATCTGGTATTAAAGGCACTGATTCGCCCCGGGAAACTGCATATTTCGGAAGAAAAGTCTCAGAATTTTCATTCTCGAAAAATGCTGACGTAAAGGGAAAAACAGTTTTAAGTTATCGAATATAGAAGCTCTTGAAAAGAGTAAACGTCGAAACATATTTCGTTTTGAGTTTTCTCTCTGTGACTTTTATGAAAAAAGTATATAAAAACGTATTGTTTGCTCTGTATGTAAAGATGGCATTTTTGAAATAATGCATGAGATCAGGTTATGTAAATTTTTGTACTTGGTGATGAATGATGTTTTATATGTAGCATATATCATTACTATGAGTTTTACTGTTATAAAATAAATCAGATTATTTATAAAATAATACATGTTATTTATATAACAGTACCTACTATCCAAAGTTAAATGCTATTCAAATGAGCTCAATTTGATTTTGGAGCTTTGCCCGCGTATAAGAACATACGTTTTCTATCATTTTGTCTCATGTAATATTTCTTGAGGAACTTATGTATAAAAAAGCTCATAATATATTGTTTATGTCTAAACAACGGTTTATGTTATCCATAAAATAGCTTCTATTATTTATTAACTATTTTATTTTGGCAATATGTCAAAATATACATTTCTAAAATTTTTCTCTGATTTAATATTTCTTGAGGAATTTATCAATAAAATATAGTTAATATTATGATGTCTATACATTAGCTCACCTTAGCCATTAAACAGCTTCTGTTATTTATTAAACATTTTATTTTGTCCAAAGTTAAAAGTAATTCAGATTAGCTCAGTGTGATATTCTAAGCCTTTGACAATGTTTTCGAAACTTTTTGTCTCATATAATATTTTGTAGGAAACTTGTCTATAAAATAGCACATTGTATTGCCTCTATTGTCTATAACATGGCTTCTTTTATTAATAAAATAGCTCATGTTAATCATATTAAATATGAATCAAATTGTATTCATTTGATATTTCAATTCTATGACTAACTTATCAAAAGAGACAGTTTTCTCTTAAATTTTATTTGATTTAATAATTCTGAGGAACTTTTGTTTGAACAAAAATGTTTCATTTAATTTCAGTGGTAATGTGGCATAGATTCGACGATTAAATGCTCTTGGACACTAAAAAAACGTTAGAAAAAAAAACAAAAAAACATATGGGGGGGGAGGCTGAGAGATATAATTGAGGGATATTGATGATATTCATATCAATTTGCTTACAACACGTATAACATAGAATCGGCGAACACATTTTATTCCTATTGATTCAAAATTGATATAAATTTACCTACCGGATATAAGTTTTTAATCAACTTAAAGGATGCGAGTGCGTTTATAAAGATGCTTGTTACTTCTAGATTAAAATATTTTTACAAACTTTACCAATTTTGCAGTAAGAATATGTAAAGAAATTAAATTCATAAATATGTTTGAAATTTGTTAAGATTTTTATTAAAAATTACACATAAAACTTAATACGATATAATTTATATACGCAGTATAACATTAAATAAAAAGTCATCCTATTTTACAGTAGAAACATGGCATATAAAAGGCAATTTTTAAACTGGTCCTAATGAAAAAATTTAATATTGGTTCATATCTGTCTAAAGCTTAATTTAGGTCTATATCGATCTATCGGTGGAGATTCTATGTTATATGCGGCTCGCGAATGCGCGTATTAAAATATTGGGAAAAGTCTAGAATCAAACCTGAATATCAAACACAACATATTGCTTGAATAAAGTTATTCGTGATGAAGATTTTGATCCAAACATTAATAGCTCGAGTCTGATTCATTGAATGAAAATAGGACCAGACGAAAGCATCACGAGTCAGGCTCGTTAAATTACGGGAAGGGATTAAGAAAAATGATAACTTTTTTGGTAGAAAAATAGTTGATATTTCATTTAAGGGTTTTGAAAGGAAACTTAACTTTTCAAATCGCCAATACTTTTCAAAACTTTTAAGACGATGGAGTGTTTCGTGTGCCGTTAAGTTTTCATATCTGAAGCTTCTTGGCGATTTGTTTCCAGAATTTTTATAAGCTACCAACTTTCACATAGAACTTACGTCCTATAGATGTCCAATGCATCTATCAAATATCTATTACAATCCATTTAACTTTTTGCGATTCTAATGGATGCTCATGGAATATATACGGTACGCGTGTCATTCGTATACATCTCGAGTACTCAATTGAGTATTCCAACGCTACAGAATAGCATGGCTATATATTGTAAATTTTTTTTTTATTTTATCTTACAGTTTAAATAATTAGGGCTGAATTTATAGGCAAGCCCAGTATCCATACTGAAAATACTTAGTGCAAATATTTCAACCAAAACGCATTTATGTAAGACATACCATTTTTTATTTAACCATATTTTATAAGAAAAAAATTCTTCATGATAAGTAGAAATAAAATTCTTAAGCTGGATTCTTAGTTTTGTAATGAACCTTGGCAAGAAGTTTTCTAAAAATATCTATGTATCGCTTAACCACACAAAAGGGGCTCCTTCTGAAGTTTGCGTGAGTGACTTTCGATCTGCAAGGATCTGCTCACGCAAATTCGCGTGAGTTGTGAGTCGGCATGCCTCCTTCAGAACAAGGAGCCGCTTCACCCGTTTAAAGGAATGAGTATGCATGTATCATTCCGCCGATTACGCGAAAGGGTTGAGTCAATTTGGATAATAAAGGACCGAATACGAATCGATTCCATGTTTGTATTGCATCGTAATCGTTCTTTTCTCGCTGAGAAAGAGAGGGGGTTGATAATGAGTGCGGTCGAATCTTAATAGCTCCTCTGGGAATCTATAATCGCCCTCGGAAACTCATTTTCTTTCGGAAAAATTGCATTCGTTGTGAAATAGGGAACATTTATTTGGAGATTAATAATGAAGCCAGCAGATGGGATTCCTTGGATGAATTTTAAGTAAAATTCGTTTTAGCATTAAGGAAGTTTGGGGATGTTTAGCACTTTGTTTAATGGGAAACTGAAAAATGAATGTCCTGATGGGAAAATCACTTTTATCTTTTCCGAAAATTGGTAAATTTCTTAATCAATGCATCTAAATTACTTTAAATAAAGCTTATTTATTTAATTAAAACAATGTTGAATGAAGTCTGAACCTTTTCTCTTCTTTTAAGTACCATGATAATTCGTACTTTAATAACTGGAATTTAACGGTAAAAGTATTTTTTATTCTGTGGCAAAGAACATTTGCTTAAAATTTTAAAATTCAATTTTTAGCGCGGTTTCCATTTATCAATTCTCATAAATAATACATTTAAAAAACAGGCAAATCATCCTATATTTAACTGCAAAATAAAAAAAAAAATGTGAAATTTTACAAGTATTTTAGGATTTTAATTAACTTACTGGCAACACAACTTCTGTTAAACCCAAACTAGATAAAACGTAACAAAATGTATAGCGTGGATTTTAATATTTTGCGACTGTTTTGCATTGTAACATTTTTGATAATGTTAGGTAGTAAGTTAATATTTATTCATAAAGCGTCTAACATTTCCTTTCATCCATGTAAACTGAATAATCTTTTTCGAATAAATACCCCATTAAATGTGACAGCAAAATCCTTCATAACAGACAACCAGAAAAATCGAATGGAGAAATAAACACCGGCACTTTTGAAACAGAGAAGTTTTAAAAGCTATCTCACTGAATAAAATCCAAAGGTTAGCGAGTCAATTCATCCCAAGCTGGAAGGACATTAATTCCTAAAACTAGAACACCCGATCCTTCTTGTTGGGTCTTCCCCATCAATATCCACAGAGAACAAAAGACTCCAAGCTCCCTAGAGCGTACTTTCGTAAGGAACTAGGATTAATCCGCAATGGTGATAGTTTATCACGCGGCCTGTTTCAAAGCCAGAGTTGGGGGTTGTTTGATTGCCATGAAAGAAACTGGTCTGAATCGGATTATGGAACTGCCTCCGTAAAATTGGATTATCTCTTATCTAAAGTCGCTTCGGTGAAGGTTAATAGTCGCCATTTGCTGAACTAATATTGGATTGTTTGGATATAAAACGGTGTTTGCTCCAGTTTGTATACGTGAGGGTTTGGTTGGTGTGAATAATGTGTACGAAAATATTGTTATCTATGTCCATAGTCAAAGCGAAGGCATTTTTGTGAGGATGTATGTTTTTTTTAGCTAATGCTATGTGACTGCTACTTACAAAATGTTATTTTTGACCGCTTGGGTCAATTTTGTATTTTTGTTTTGGGAGTCTGTTAGTTCAAACATTTAACTTTCCTAATCAACTTTCCTTTTCAGTTTACGTGAAATAGAAATAAAGATGTAGGTAATTTTAAAAAAAAACATCGTCTGCTACAAAAGAGAACCGGAAGTAACATTTTGAATCCAAAAATGCAATTGCAATTTTTAACTCAATTTCTATGTATAAGTTCTTCTATTTTTTAAATTTATAAATAATATCTATATAATTTTTCGTGTGTCTTAGCCACAACTGTACATGTTAGTTTAAGGATTATTTGCTAAGAATCAGCAACAAATAACGTCTACTTAAATTCAAACATATATTTTGTCTATCTATTTCTGATGACTTTTTACATTGATAACATACATTTTATGTTGAAATTTTGCTTAAAAACTGCTAAATCTATTATAAGTTTGGGTAACGGAAAATGTTATTGCTAAAAAACTACAATCAAAACAATGGGTTGCTTCCAGTGTATCTATTCCAAGGAAGAAGAAGTACGACATGTCTTTCCAAGAAGTTTTGGCGACGATTCTTTGGGCTACTAGGGGCATTTTAATCGTGGACTTCTAAGAAAAAATGGGAAAAAATAAATGAACAAAATTAATGTGAGTTACTTAATTCTCCTTTCTCATTATCAATATTCCATTTCAATACACTGTGCCTAATTCAGATGCATTTTTAATTACAATCATATATTTTTAAAGAAATATTTTTAATGGTATGAGGTGTTTTGGGTTCTGACTTAAGAGCCAAATCCTTAAACAATCCAAATAAACTCATACATTTAGAAAGACATATTTAGTTTTGATTTTAACCTTGATCGTTGATAAGACATTATAATATCGAATGCATTTCTATGAATAAGCAATATTGTTTTCATGTTTAACTTTTTAGAAATGTAAGAACTCTAAGCAGTATTGTATTTTAACTACAGTATCTTATTTTTTAAAAAATGTAATACAATGTATAAAGTGCATTATTTCAAATGCAAATTTAACATTTTAGTTATGATGAAAACGTCCCAAGGCTTGATATAATGATCCTCTGTAAATATATATATATATGTTTTTCTTAACAACCGTACATAATTTTTGACTCTATGAAATTTCAATGCAATTATGATTTTTTTATACCTGCATCTTCAATTCTGATGGTAACTCTAAAAGTAAATTATAAATCGAAAAACATTTCAGGATTGAAGCGTGTAATTCTTATGTCATGATATAAATTTTAAAAAACTCGTGCTTAGATAAAATAAAATATATAAATATTGATCATTACTTATTGGTGCTGTCTTTTTTTTTTCGTTTATTTTTTGCTGTTACATGAAATAAAAACTATGAGATGATAAGACTCTGTGTTAGTTAGTCGAAAATATCGACTCGTTTTAGAATTCCTTCGTTAGCTGTTTTTGTCTAAGTTTTCCAATGTTAACGTTTGTTTTATATTCTGTAAATAAATATTTTAAATAATTTTCATGTTTATCTCATTTTATTGCAGTAATACTTTCGCGAAATTAAACAAAGTATTCACAATTTGTCTGTTATTCTTTCATGCACAAAATATCCTTAAGGTTGAATTTTTGCAATTATAACTTTAGTCAGCATTTGCGCTAAGTAAATTTCTGTCGTATATATTCATCCGAAGCATACGAAATTCAATCTCCAATATTTGTCCAAAATATTTATTTTGAAAACTCTTTCATCTTCTTAAATGCCTGTCAGTAAACATCATAAGTTATTTATGATTCGAAGCAAGACATCCTGGAATGTTTACTTAAGTTATAACGGTGAACATTTACATCTATATTCTTTTCCTTGTAAGCTTGCTTTTAGAAATTCGCCCCAAGAAGCATTATTTTTCTCTTTCAGTTGTGAGTTTTGTATGCAAAATATTATTATTTATAAGTTTAAGTTCTAAGTCGGTATTTTCGGTTTTGCAAGCATGATTATATAAAGAATTGTCACCATCTGCACAATGATTTAAGAATAAAACTGGTTACCTTAATACTATTGGTGCTCAAATAAATAATAAACTCTGTGATAAATTAAATCATAAAAATTGAAATTGACCTAAATTTTAAAAGCAATTCTGTGTATATTTGTTACATACGTTTTTCCAGTATTCAGCATAAAATACGGAAATATGGCTTTTGAATCAAAAAGCTTCGAACGTCTCTTAAATAGAAAGTAAAAAAATATATATAATTATTTGAAACATCAAGTATTGAGGTGGCAATAGAAACATACGATTAGAAAGTTTATTATGGAGGTTCATTGTCTGTTAGAGAAGAAAAATCAAAGAAACTCATTTTGTAAATAATCAGAGCTTCTAACAAATTTTTGTAAGGTGCTATAATATTTATCCAAAAATGGATGAAAGCACTATTTTGTCTGAAGTGCTTTTTATATAAAACATTTTAATTATTATTTAATAACATACCACTTTAATTATTTTACTCAATACATGTAGTAGCGTGCTAACCAAATAGAAGTTTAGCACCCAACATTTCATAAATTTATTTCCAGCTGTATCAAACCTAGTCATCTTAAATTGCCGGCTTCCATTCTTATAGTCCTGATAATAATCCTTATTATACGCTGTTGCAGAGTTTTTGCTTTACGTTAAAAAAATTTTCAAATTTTATACTCATAGATTGGACATGCAATACACAACTTTAATTTGCAATAATCGATTTAACTCTTATCTTATCAATTCAGCTCTATGATATACCAAAAGGTAGAGAAGTAATCTTTGTATTTCCTTTATTTTTCCATTTATCGTCATTTATCATCATCCTGCATTATAATTCTGATATTTTTTTTTTCACCACGGATTGAGGATCTTTCCAAAATAAATATTTGTCGAATTGAGTCTTTGAAAGATTATTAAAACATATGAGGTAATCATTCCATTTACATAATTCTCTTTAAAAGAAGTAGATTTCAAATTATATCATGATGCATTCCTGAACACTGTTCAAAATAATGAGACCCATCGCATATAGCCTTCGTGTTGTCTCAAAGTGTGAAGCTTACAAATTCATTACGTGAATACCCATATGCAGGAATTTATCAATATAAGTCATTTCCTAATAACTTCAGCATTACTGCAAATGTTTACCAAAAACGTGTAGAGATAAGGAATTCATGAGATAAGAGATACATAAAGTAGCCCTTAACATAAAGTAACATCTATAAATTAAATCAATCATTTACATAAGGTATGATTCCTTTTCATTCTGTGAGGCGAAAATACCATAGTGGATTAATATAAGGTGTAATCTCATTTCATTTTCTGTTAAATATAAAAATACTTTAGAAATATAAGAATACCATGCAGCGTGTATACGAGTATGGTTTCTTCTACAAACTATACGGTATTGAGGAAAACATTATCTGCATAAATTAAGAGATAACTATGTATTAACTGAATTTACTATAAATTTATTGTTTATTTTTGATCAATTGCTTATTAATGTCGCACTTAGAAATTACATAAGATCTATAACTTACCATGTCATATATGGTTGTTAATCAAGTTATTTTACTCAGTATCAATATCTGAAACTTGACTAGAATAATCGCATTATTATTTCATATGAGAAAACGTTTTAAGTATTTTTGATTCTAAGCCAGTAATAGAAGGCGTTTCCCTGTAACCTTTGTAATTAGAACCAAGAGGTCGACCAATATTGTGTGTATCTTATTTATACAGAAAATAAAAGGTTAAATTTGAGAATAATACTTATTTTGAATGATATTGCATAACATTTTAACTACGTACACTCCTTATACTTATACAAGACAGCACTAGGTCGGTACACTAGATCTATTTCAATATCTTTACATGTCCCAATCCTTTCTTCGGTCACAATATTTTTGTTCTACAGTACTTCAAATCCATTCCTAAAGAATAATACGTTCTGAACATTTAAGAAGATGATTCAAAAAGTACACGCTTCTGACAACGGATGGCGTTACAAAGAAGATTATGTGCTGTCGTTTGCTTAATGGTACCAATACAGGTGTGACACCGTTTCTTGGTTGGTTTTGATTTAGAATATCTTTGATTCAAATTAAAAATTGATTGTTCCGGCATCGAGTAGCGGTCGTCATTTTACATCCAATTTTCACTATATATTACTCCTGGATTTTTAATTACACATCATAAACCAACCTACTATCAAAGCAATAGTTATTCCACTGAATATGTTCCAAAGAAAGTGAACACGGTCTCACCAGCCAGAAAAGTCATAGCGTGATTTCTTGGGATGTAATTTGCTATTGTAGCGAACTCACGGCCTGAGTTGTTATCATCGAGTAATTTGTGCGATTCGAGATGCCACAAACACGCGCCGTATATCGGGGCTGATACGCAATAAATCTGTCTAGGCTCCAATTTCTCCCGAAGGCATGGCGTCGAATGCTGAAGTGGGAAGTGCGAGTTCAAGTCTTGTTCTCGTCACTTGATCAAGGCTCAAAATTGTGATGTCCGTCCCCGAAAAACTTCGTGTTACTTTCAAGTTGGATGTAAATAAATAATCAATCATTCTTGGAATGTGAAAGGAGTCATTTCACAGACTTCTTAGAAAAAAGAAAAACGATTGTGAGACAATAATACAGTTACCTCATTCCTTTTTCCCATTCCAAATATGGCAACATTTTTAAATGCTGCCTTACTTTAACGAAGCTTCAAAAGTATGTCAAGTCATGACGTAATGTGAATGCTTATTAACGTCACATTGAGAAGCTACTCGAGGAATATTGGAGATAAGCTTCGAAATTTCGAGCCTTAGACAATAGGAACGATACCCGAGTCTTTTCCAAACCTCTACACCAAACTAACGGGAAAACTTCGATTAAGCCCCACTACACGACGTGTCTTTTATGGCATTAGGACTTGAACCCATGACTCGACGTAAAAACGCAGATCATGAGTCCGGGACCTAGACCCTAGGCCACATAGGCCTAACGTATTATGTGAAATATAACATCATATGTATTTTATATTGCTTAATACATGTTCAAAATTATAAATGTTATCAATAAACCACTATTCAGATATGGTATAGCAACCAATAAACATTTATCTGACCTGTCATACCCAAAAAAAATCTGCTCATTTTACTTCTTTTAATATAATTCGAGCCTAATGAGATCAGTTTTCAACAATAACTTTGAGTGATATGGTCACCTTTTGCGTAGTAAGTTTATTAAAAGCAGCCCTTAATGGTATGCAAATATTTATTACAATTCTATGTATTACCACAGGCCAAACTTTTAAGATAATCTATTCTACTATCTCCATATCTCGCCAAGTACCTCCTACACTAAATCTCTCCACAACAAGGTAATGACAAACGATGACAAAGTGCGTCTTTGGCGACTTTTGTAACCCAAGAAGATGCCAGCTTTAGTTTCTGGACATAATTACCTATCCTTGAGTAATGGCTCCGGACCCTTGAAGAATCACCTCTAATCCTTCCGAGGGGTTGTTTACCGAGCATGATATCATTCCTCAATCATTTATGCTCCCCTCTTCCTGTCGGAGGGTGGTGATAAGGAGAGAAACTTTTCCTCCAAGTTGGGGAGATCTTTGAGGCATTTGTCAAGAGAGAAATACCCGTTGGCGAGAAAGTTTTATCCGATAAATTGGGCGCATTTCTAGCATCTGGTTGTGATAAGATTACCACGTCGTAAAAATGTTATCACCTTTTTTGCTACAAGGCTTATAGTATAAATCTTATTGCTTGAGATGTATTGAATTTCATAACGAGGCTACTTTGATAAAATCTTAAAAATGATAAGCCTTTCACTTTCATTTCTGTAAATTTTTCTGATTGTTAAACGTGAAAGTTTTTGTTGCCTGATTTTTTATAAACATTTATTAAAAAAAATATTTTTTACTTTAAATATATTTAAAATGGCAGTCGAAAAAATACTGCTAGTCTGAGATTTGACTAAAAAATATTCTTCAATTGAAAAAAAAAAGTGATAAATAATAATAGCAATTTTAATGCATATATTCAAGTATTACGAAAAGTCAAACCCAAGAGACAATTATTGTCCTCATCTTCTCGATTGCATATATAAAATTTACACAATTGAAAAAGAGTAACGGCTAAGAATATGCAAACTAAGAAATAATTTAATTTATGAAATTTGATTTGAAAGTAATGCCCTCATAGCCATAACTTTATTTACCACCTGCAATTATTTTGTAAGTTTAATCTACATTTATCTTTAATGTAATGTATTTCTCACTTCTTTACATAGTCCTTATCCTGTTCAACGCACTTGCATTAACGGGATTAACGTAACGTAATTGATGGAGTAAAGTGTTACAAAAAAATTCCAGTAGTTGTTGTTCGACACTAAGCTTGTATGGTAACTTTTTTCTCATCAGAACTGTGTTCTTTTAGATGGTCATTTATCTTTGGGAATAGAAGATAATCGAAACAGCAAGGTTGAATGAATGATGACTCTTTATCAACCTCATCTGCATGTATGTCGCCACGTCTTCAGTTATCAACGATATTCGGGAACAAAGACAGCAAACGCATTGCAAAGAAGATACATACAGCCTTTAAGTACAAAGAGAATTTGAAATTCGAGTAGCAAATAAAAAGTTAAAACCACGTTGGCATTACTTTTCAAACAACTTTTGTTTACAAAAAAATTATCATAGTAAATGCAGAGACTAAATGTCACTATTCCAGTTATTTCGTATAATTATGCTGTCATCAGAACAAAACTTTAAGTATATATTCCAATATATTCCCTACAAGTTTTCCAAAATATTATCTAATACTTCTTCCGGTATCAAAATTATGGCACGATATATAAATTTGTATCGGATTAAAACAACAGAGTCAGACAGAATGGTTTTTAATACCTTATCATCTATTCTTATATAGAATTTTATTATTATATATCTATTTTAATTTTCTTCCTTTGTTTAAAGTAAGACACGCAATTTATGTTCAGATGAGAAAAATGCAATTTTATGGGAGCTGTAAAGAAACTTTAAAAACGGAAGACTAATGTAGGGTTTTATAGTGGGTATCGATAAAAAAAAAACATGACGTGTCAGCCAAAACTGTTTCCATGATATGGCAACAGGCCAAACACTGCTACAATAGATTAAACCCTATGATTATCTTCTGCCATTGCTAGTGAATATTACCTGGAGAAGAGTACCATATGAGCATAAGAACATCAAGTTGCACACACACACTTATCGTCGTAGACCAACTTATGTAAGGAGTTTATTCTTCATTCAATCGTTAAGTATCGAATAAGTAAACTATGTTTTTTTTTACTTAGCAGCAGGTCATGGAATATACCGTGTTGGTTAATGGAGGAAATGATTAGAAGATGCCACACATGAAGATGGCAGTAATTTGATATCAAAATACACTCTGGAAATTCATTACTTTTGCCTGACAATCTATTAATGCAACTCACAAAGCGATAAAAAAAAACTTAAAAACTTTAATAATTTGAAATATCTATGAAAGTTAAATAAATACCTTTTATGTTAATATAGTCGTATCATACTTAATAAATGGCCGCGGTAACCTAGTTGCTAAAGCATCGGACTCGCGGCCTGCGGTTTTCGTTGAGTCGTGTGTTCGAGCTTTAATGCTACTGAAGACCCGTAGTGTAGCCGGGGCTGATGAAAGTTAAACATGTCGGGTCCCAAAGTCCTCCCTTTGGCGTGGTGGGGAAGTTTGGAGATGAAGCTCAGATGTCGTCCTCGACACTTGACCTAGGTTCAAAATTACGAGGTCCGTCGCCAATATCCCTCGTGTTATTTCTAATGTGACGTTAATAAAACCGATCATACTTAATAAATTATTTTTATTTTTTGAAATTAAAAAAAAGTGTAGGAAAAACGTTGTTTCTTTAAATGAAGTAATGATTTCGAAACAAATTTATGTTCCAAAAATAGTACAACCATAAATTGATTCATAATTGGAGAAAATAATTTATGTTTCGGAACAAATAATTATGTTATGAAAATAGGACAATCATTTCAATACAAAGGGTTTTGAGTATTGGTTTGGTTTTAATTACGTCACACTAGAAGCAACACAAGGGCAATTTGAGAAGAGCCCCATAATTTTGAGCCTCGGTCAAATGACGAGGATGGCACCATGTCTTTGGCGGGACTTTGAGCCTCTACAGATTTGAAATGTATCAACTCCGGCTCCACGGCGGATCTTTAGTAGCATCAAGCTCGAATATGCAACTGGACGGAAACCGGGGATGCGAGTCCGCAAACGCACCCACTCAATACAAAGGGAGAATTATGTAGCTCTACCTAAGGTATTTCAGAAAAAACCAATACTAAACATAACACTTTTTCTATAACATACGCTCTCTAGATTTATGTTAATTAACATCTGTTAAATAAGCTAATTGACTCTTTATTAAATTTTACCTAAAGTTCAATTATAGAAAATACTTAGATTTTATGATAATATTGGCTAAGTAGCTGAAAGGCAATTATTTAAAGAAATGAATTTATAGGCTGTGAAAAACACAAATAATTTATTTACATTTCTATTGTTTATTTTCCCCCATTACATTTTGTGATAATTCTGTTTGATCTATTAAGTGAAGTTTTCTATTATTACAAAAATGTTTTATCAGGAAGCCCAAAAATTAATGATTTGATTAAAATTTTTGTATAAAATTATTTTCCTTTAATTTTTGAATCCATTATTTAAGATACTTAACTGTGTGTGTTGAAGTTACTAATAAACAGCAATGTTATACTTTACCATTATGAAAAATTATAATAATGTTGGTAATCAAAGTAATTTTTCAAGATAACATATATGTGATTTTTCCATGTGCTTTTCAATAAATTTTTTTGATTATTAATAAAAACTTTGAAGAGGAAATTATTTAAATTTATGATAATTTGCTTTATTATGAGGACTTTTATTTACCTACTATTATTTGTTAAATAGACATTTAGAATAACAATGTATAAGTCTAACCAATTTAATGGTAGGGAGAATTAAAAAATGAGATTTTGTAGATGAAATGAAAAAGTACGTTTAAGAATCATTCATTTGTACTTAGCTTCATATTTTAATCACTAGATGGCGTAGCGCGAGCATTCTTGGGAAAAGTGTTCTTTTTATGTATTTATGAATGTTGCATTATTTCGGAAAGAAACTTATGTGCATGTAACCTCACTTAATTATATCATTTCCTTCATCATTTTCTTCAAATTAATTTTATTTATTCTTAGATTCCAAATTATAAAAATGTTTTCAAATTGTATTTTTAAAGCACATTTAAAGGAATGTATTTCTTTTTACCTTCGTGTTGTAAGAATTTACTTGGAAATATTTTTAACTAGCGTGTATGCAAAACATAGCATTTATGGGTTTATCAAATAAGAAGAAATAACTCAGACTGTAATCTTGCTTTAATACTAACTTATTATAATTACTGTAAATATTTATTTTATTTTCTTCTTATACATTGCTCTTAAGAAATATTCCAACTTCTAATTTATCGTTTGCTTTTATTTTTGATCAATAGAATATTATCTACAACAATATTAATTTACTGTCAACATTAATAATTCATCGTTTCTGTGAATTTAAAGATTTCTAATCAGAATTTTATCAATTGCTTTGCTAATTTATGACCTACTTTAATAATTAATTGTTCACTTTAATTTTAATATTGTAACAGAATATTATTGATAGCTTTAAAAATGTAATTTCTGATTTAATATATTATAGTCTGATTTGATATTTCTCAAAGTGAAAAGTTGATGTCATTAAAACATCAGAATTTTTCTTAAAAAAAAAAATTGAAGGGTTAATTTAGAAAAAGTAGAAACAGAAATTAATAGGATTATTTTTAAACAAGAGGAATTAGAAGTAGGTGGAAAAGAAAAAAAAAACACTGAATTCTCCATTTTCTTCTCAAATATGGTGCATTGTAATTGACAACAATTAAATTGATAATATATTTTCCTCAAAAAGAAAAATATCATTTTTTTATGTTCTATCGAAAATTGTTAGAATATTTTTTTTTGTTGTTGTTGTTTTTTTTGCTGTTAAGTCTTAAAGTCTTAAACAAAGTTGGTCTCCAAAGAATTTTCTAGAAAGAATTATGAAATCTGAAAGGGTAAAAAAAAAGATTACCTCCCGTCGAATCTAAAATAGCGACAAATAAAGTTTTAAAAAATGTATGACATAGTCCTAAATTGAAAATAAATGTTATAAAGTCAATGTATTATGCAAAATATGTTATGAAGATTTTTTACTAGAATAACACAAAATAACTTTGTATAAAAAATTGTGCATAAAAATATTTATTTAAAACTAAAAGTTCCCATAAGAAAATAACGCAAATTGTTCATAATCATATAAAAACAAAAGTAATTAATTAATTTTTTCGATCACATAATAATTAATCAGTCATTAAACTTTTATCCTGTCATATTTTTTTACCCAAAACAAAGATAATCTGAGAATAATTATAAGTAAAAATTTATCAACTTTGTTTTTAAGCAAAAACACGTAATTGTTGCAGTCATTATCCAAACTTATTACTCTATTTTTTGTTACTTTTTAAGAAATTTAATTCTCTAATTAAAGAATTTAGATACTTGGAATACCTATATGATTATTGAATAAATGGGTAATTCATTTTAATATGTTTTAAAGAGAAGAACAGCTTATTAATACATCTCAATTTATTCAAATTGATGTATTAAAAAGTGAATATTTTAAAGAAAATCATTCAAGTTAAATATGAGATTAATTCTGTATTTAATTAACTCTTAATATATTAAATAATACAGTAGAATTTAATTTTTACTTCATCTTTTAAAATTACAGAAAAATGTATTCTCTCGGTATCAACTAAATTTTAATATCCATTTTAATAAATTGTTTTCTATTTTGCTTCTACTCTATATTATTAAAGGAAAAAAATGAAAGTCCTCTAAAATCTTTATATTCAGAATTTAAAATGTTTTATCGCTTAGTTCATGCATGGCATGGAAAAATTTATAAATTGCGTTAAAAATTAATGAAAAGAAAGAAAGATTATTTTTATAATTTCAAATTTCAATTATTGTACATTTGGCAGATTATCAAGAGATAATGCAAAATCTAATTTAAGAATAAAAGATTTTTGTATAATGAGATGCTTTTTCTAAAACACGTTTTTGTACAGTTTTTTTTTTTTTTTTTTTTTCATTTATGTTAATAAAACACATTAATATCCATTACAGAAATATACTCGTTTACGGAAAGATTAGATTCCTCTAAATACATTTAAAATAAGAATTTCATAAATTAAAAGTTGCTTTTTACAAAAGTTTGGTTGTTATGTAAATTTTATTCCTTTTAAAATAAAAACAGTTTTAAGACCATTATTATCAATTACATAAAGAAATTCAGTTACAAAAGCTTAATAATGATTTATGAAATAAAGAATATTAAAATTAGAAATTTTAATCTGATATAATTGTTATAAACATCATCTTAAAAATTACCAAAGTGCACTCCTCTCCTTATTTTCACGGAAGATTCGTTCCTTAAAAATTCGTGCGATCTGAAACCTTTTAAAATGAAATAAGAATTACGTAATCAAGGATATTGGTTCATTTAATGAATATTACTTATAACTGAATGCTTTTATTAATTTTAACGTAAAGGACGATGTTAATTTGAGATTATATTTTTTATTGTCTTTTGAACCGAATGAAGTAATTTGGCATTATATTTTTCAGAAACAAATATATAATAACAAATTATTATAATTCAGTGCAAAACAAGCAATAAAAATATAAACTCAAATTAACTATGTTTATTACACTTAAAAACAATAAAGAATTCTAACATAAATAATCTTCATAGTAACTGCAACTGAAAACGAGAAACATTGAAGTCAACCTTCACTTTGGTTCAGAGATTCGGAAATCTATATTTCTCTTTTGCTTGAGTTTACATATGTAACATTACTATTCTAGAGGGAGTCACTAACAGAAAATTCAACAACGTTTTTCATAGATATTGCTTCTCTAATTGAGAGTTGGGAACATTTTTCTTTTTGATAATTGTAATTGTTTTACTTTTGGATTGAAGGAAATTGGTGAGAAAGTGGCCAGACATTTCGGACATACGCAAATGGTACTGGTATAATTCGGATACGCGAATGCTTCTGAATATATATGATATGCATTTGATTCATAAATTGTATTACGCAAAGATGCGAAAGTAAAACCCAATACATGTTTTGTTTGTTTTTATTTATAAACCGTGTAAAACCGATACTAAATAAATGAAGTACGTATAAAATGAGAAATAGGTGTGTAATTATTTTTGAAAATAAAGGTTTTTTGCCAATTGTAAACTTGTAGCTGAAAGATATTTTGTGGAACAAAGAAACATATATGAAAATTAAATTTTTCCCTACCTCACTTTTTATTTAGAAACCTTGTTATTCACTAATATCAGATAAGACCATTATTCGATAAATTTAAGTTAATAATTGAATCGTAATAAACTTTTAAACTTGAACTCTAGAGTCATTCAAAATGATTCATCGAAATTTCATATTTTCGTAAATAAACACACAGAATGATACGTAATACATGAATTCAAAGGAAAAAACGTGGAAGATTTTATATTATGAACAACAGTTAGCGCTCGTGTTCTTCGTGAAGTTATTTTACAAAAGATGTCTTAGAAGCTTTAACGGAGCTACCAAGCAGTTGGGTAGGCCGCAGTGGACCAGATGATTGGATGTTACACAGCTGCTGCTTTAGTCACATGATATGACCCCATCCGATTTCTTCCCTTAGGGGTTTGTAAAAGATAAATTGTATGCGCCTCCATTGCCTACGGATTTATGTGAATTTAAACAACGGATTTCTGTCTCTGACACATTACAACGTGTTTGACAGGTATTTACAAATATAATTTACTTTAAATGTATAACTAAAGGTAGTTTTATTGAACACTCGTAGAGCAAACTTCCATATAACAAGCGTTCAACGTAACTTCCTTTAGTTATATATGTAATGTCAATTCTATAAGTAAATTCTTACCAAACAAGTTGTAAATTGTCAAATGTAATTGAACATACAGCAGCAGAAATCCGTTGTTTAAGTTCATATAAATGTGTGGGTAATGGGGGTGGCGCATGCACTTTATCCCTTACAAACCCACCAAGAAAAAATCACATGAGACAATATCAGGTGACATCCAAAATTTTTCATTGTATTTATATATTATTTATGATTCTGCGTCATTTATTTTTGAAAAATTGAAATTTTGAAATCGTTTGAATTATTTTGAATAGCTCTGTAAATTTTATTGATTTTGACACTTATTACCATATTATTCACCACCATTCTAATATATTATCTTCAATATACATTTCACCAAATATTAATTCTTACAAGTCTGACCAATATAAAAATTATTCTTCAACATACATTGTAGTCAATGGGATTCCATAATGCCATCTCCCACAAAATGACTTCTGATAAACTTTCCAAACTTTGCGAGAGAAATGACTCACCAACAGCGGGGAAAGAATGAGTTTTCTTCCGGCTACGCATCCTTGTCATAAAGCACCCAAAGAGGATCTCCAAAATATCCCCACTCCTCTTCCATAATTGATGACAATAGCTCAATGGCAAAAAGCATCCCAAGAAAGCATAACTTCGGTGACTTATGTTTCCCTCGCTATATATCCTGATTTACTGGCTTATTGGCTGGAATTCTTTCTTACTGATATATATATTTATTGTACTTTTGCCATGGAAGAAACCTTGCTTCTTCAATGACATCCAGCTGAAATCAAACCATTCGTTCTATTATTGCTGTGGCATTGCATTGGACGTGCTATTCGTTTTCAAAGAAATCTATAAATTTATGAAACCCTAGCGAGATACTCAACGGTTGCGGAAAAAGAAGTGAGCAATGACTTCATGAAAAGTGATGGTGTTTTGAAAAATGAAATGAGATTCCGTTGCTGAAAAAGTGAATTAGGAGAAAAGACCATAGAAATGAGTTTCAGAAATTTATTTCCCGTCTTATTATGTAATAAAGTAGCTGACAATTTTTAAAATGAGTTTTTGAAGAATAATGGAAGCCTGTTTGTTTCTTTCAATGGTATGAACTTTGTTTCATTTCACATTTGAAACAAGAAATGTATCTTTTTTCTCGACATGAGACTTATGCGGCTTACGATCTCAATAAATATATAAATGAAGTGAGCAAGTGTAGAAAGATACATAATTTCAGGTTTTACTTTTGTTTATAGTACGTACAAAAGAGCACATAGTGTTTTGTTTATCACATTAATTAATTGTACGAATATAGATGAGTATACCTTATTTACATTCCGCATATCTAACGCTAGATTTTTTTTTAAAATCAGGTTCATAACTTCCAGATCCAAACTCAAATTATCCAAATAAACACTATGTACTGTAAGATGAAGTGTAATTATGTACATTTATAACTACAGGAGTAAATTGTATCATTACTATCTCTTATTTTGTTCTCTTTATTTTGTTCTCTTTATTTTGTTTTTTTTTAATTATTTTATCCCTTTTTTCTTTTTAATTCTATTTCTCTTCTTTTATGATATTTTATTTATTTTCCCTTCGTTCCCACTTTTTAATTCCTTCTCTGTTTCTCATTCATTTATCTCTTTTTTTTTCTGAATCTAAGAACAGTATTATATATATATATATATATATATATATATATAATAAAGCTGTTGTTCATTTTAGTTCTTAGAACATTTACTTAAATAAATAACTTGGGGAAACAAACGGAATTAAAATTCATAGCAACAGAATAAAAGCTTAAGAAATGAAACAAAATAAACAAAATGCTATTGAATAGGTATATCTCAATGGTTCAAAAATATCTCTATTTAAATCAGATAGAGTGGGCTAATGCACGTGGGTGTTGCTATCGTGTTTTTGCATATGTTAAAGGAAACAAAGCAAATGGGACACTCATTCATTGGTCAGTTTTTATTCCCTCTGTATCGAATTGTCGTCATTTTACATCGAGGTGTGACTTAAATTTAACATCAAACATCGGAAAGCAAACAGCAATTAAACCAATAGGTTGTTCCCAATGAATCTGCTTTTAGAAAGAGAGCAAACATGATTCCGGAAAAAATATGCAGAAGAATTTTCTGGATCAGAAAGTCATCATAGTCATAGACTTCTTAGAAAAAGGAAAAACGGTCACCGGACAATTTCTAACATTTATTCAATTTCTAATTATTTATTTTTCTATTCCCTTATATATCATTCTTAACTCAGGGAATTTCGGAACCTTTTTCGCATATATAAAACTAAAAGATGTTTCTAGTTGATATCACAGTTATGTAAATAGCTAGGGAAAATATGAAAACTTTTATGAATTGAAATTCATAAAAAAATTTTAATCATATGAAATGGAATAAAATGAATAAATATGAGCTAACCTAGCAATCGCAGTAAAACTTGTATATATATATATATATATATGTGTGTGTGTGTGTGTATCTGTGTGTGTGTATATATATGTATATATATATACACACATACATATATATATATATATAGTATGTATGTATATATATATATATATATAAATAGTATATATATATATGTATATACATACACACACACACACACATATATATATATATATATATATATATGCCGTTTGGTTTGAGTGTTCACTTATTGAACTTGATTAATTAATTGAACTTAGTTCATTAAGAATCATTAATTTATAATAGAGAACAAGTTTATTGTTGGAAAAAGCCGAACACGAACATTAAAGATTGCTTTTTGTACAGTTCTAGAGCAATTCAAACAGAAAATTTGAAGTATATATTACATCATTACATCTACACATAGAAGACGAAGAAAGTTAGTGGACGCTTAAAGTAGAAAAAGAACACATAAAAGTCTGTAATAAAGATTAAGTTGAACTCTTTCGGGAGACAAAAGCAGTGCTCCCTTTCAAAAAGTCTCATGAAACGTGCCTTATCTGCCGCCTTCAGCCTCCCATCAGCGATTTTCGAAAAGGCCGTCACAAAAGACAAGGCAGATAAAAGACCCCAAGACACTTTCTTCAAGACCTAGGCTTGGAGAATGGTTTCAACTTCTTCTCCCTCTTCATATTATGCGAAAGAAATGAATAAGAACATGTGCTTTCCTCACGAAGATCTGGTTTCCAGAGGGGTTTTAACAGGATAAATTTTTCGAGGTGCATCATTTTTGTGTTTCATTTCCACCTGGAGAAGTTACGGGTTGGTACGGACTTCAAGCATGAACGGTGGCACTTTTGCGTTTGCGTGTATTCTAAGCATTTATCAAATGGGAGGTAATTGTAGCTGAATAACAAATATTATGTATGAGACTAATAAAGTTTTACGACCGTTGTAAAGAAAAAAGAAGGGATAAATGTTGATACATACAGAATGCTTACATTTGAACAACAAAGGTTATTATGCACCCTATTTTAATGAGTTAAGCTGATATTTGTGTTTTAATGGTAAATGTTTTTTCTTTTTTGAAAGATATGGAGAGAAAAGTATCGCTAACGATGGATTAAAAGTTAGCGTGACGTTAAAAATGAAAGCTTTTAAAAATATGAATAACATTATAGAGCATTGCTTTAAGGTTTTAATGTAATTTTTCTATAGGTTAAAGAAATATGCATTTCCTAAATGAAAAAATACTCATTCAATAAGAGCAAAATAAAAAAAATATGCATTTTTAACGCGCGTGTACCTAAGTGGAAAAGAATCTGTTAGGAGTATATTCATGAGATTTTAGTTGAAGGATTTATGAAAAGAATGAAAACAAAATTATAATCTTGGACCCGGTCATTAAGGCGTGGCATACGATAACTTTTTTACAAAATTTACAACTTATACTTCACTGGAGTAATCAATTCTACGTAACGGCCTCTTTATAAGCAAATGTTCATGGCATTTAGCTTGTGGCGGTACAATAGAGTTACGTGTTCGAATCTTTATTCCTCTAAACATCGTAGAGTCGCGGCGATGCAAATTAAATTTGTCGAGGTATGATGTATTTTCGTTGGCGTGGTAGGGATGTAGAAAGTGGGATTCCAGCACAAGTTCAGTACTCATCATTTAGTCTTGGTTCAAATTTACGAACGCCGGACCTCCTATTCCGGGGTGCTTAAGGTTTTTGGTCCAACAAGCTGTAAACTTGCACCTATTTTCCTGAAAATTCTCATGGATAAGGACTACCTTACAACTAGCCAGAGGGATTAGACAACAGGGCAGTTGAGCATCTAAAGTAGATTGCAAAACTCTCTGAGAGAAAACAACCAATACCTATAAGGTTTCACAATTTGATTGCTCATATATAAGTTACGTAACACTTTACCTCGACTGTCGCTCGAGCAGCGCGTCTGCTTATGTGCTGACTATCCCCAGAGTCACTCGGACGCATGCGAAGAGATATCTTAAAGTTTTAATTATGACTAAGAAATAATCCAGATATTTAAATGAAATTTACTCGACATATTAATTGATTCTTATTTATATAATTTTGTTAATTACAGTTATTCATGTGGATTTATTTGGTTTCAAGAAACTGCAGATCGAAGAAACCTACTATGTGGAATGGAAACCTACTGCTGAATTTTACAAATTCTTAAGTTCAAAAATCTTTGGGAAAGATATATAACAATAGATGGTGGCAACGTAGAGAAGGTTTAAGAACTATAAATAAATTATTAAGTTTCTACATTAATTATTTTAATAATAATTAACACTTTATGATAGGAATAATATTTAAGGCTTTACGATACTGAGGATTATTTAAACCTAAAGCTTTTAGAAATCAAACAAACCAACGTTAATAGCTGTTATTTGCATTATATACATAAGGATAAATGTATGTTCCAAGTAAAATTTATCAAGGTACTTAGGTTATTTTTTGTAATAATTAAATACGATATTCCTTCGAATATATAAAACCTGGAAGAACTTGTTGATTTTTAAATGCATCTTCCATTAACTTTGAGTTTTGTTTAAAACAGAAAAAGAAGTGCAAAAGATCGTATCTTTCTTTCTCACTTCTGGAATTGAAATCTATATACATTTCTACAAATATTGTTTCGTTTTCTACACAATTTAAAAAAATATGGGATGGTTTCCTGTTGAACTTTGAATGCGAGGGGTGCATAAATTTACGGGTACGTAGAAAACGGTTTAGTAACATAATGTACCACAATATTGCGGTCACTAGCAAAACGGCTCCACTTTTCTAGGAAAACATAGCTTTACTAAACTCAGGGACGAGTTGGTGCTGTGTGTCAGGTATTACGTAAATCTACAAGAAATAATTTATTAAACTGTGGATGCAGGTAGTTAAAATCCGATCTAGATACCATAATGATTGACATGTGTGACGATATTATTTACTTAAACTCTCTTACTTAACTTAAAGCTTAATTGAAACTTATTTGTTTTAAAACTCATTAAATCAACATATAGTGATATACCACAATGGTGCATGACAGTTATAAATAATGTAAGACATGTCCCTGCATTAACACGTCGTCGAAATAGGCGTCATATTTCTATTATACTTAGATATATGTTCATGATTTGGAATAAAATTTCATGAATAACTTCTGAATGAATAAATTATTTTTTTATCATTATAGATCTTTCTCGAAATATTCAAGAACTCATTAGAAGTATTTTCGAAATTGCTCCAAACGAAATTTCATCAGTCACTTTTCATTACTCTTTCCTGGAAAAATTCCTTCTCTTTCGCTTAACGGAGGGTTGTCCACTTTTCATTCGGAGGTCGACAGACGATACACCTGCGCCTTTAATCTCATTTTCATTAGTAGGTCGTTACGGAACAATTACCCCACATATTTAGTTAAGTATTCAGAGGGAGAAATTACTCCAGCGTTTCTTTTGTGGTCTTTCTTTCCCCCTCGGAAGGAAGAAAGGAGTCTTAATTAAAGGAAAAGGAGATTTTTGGACAGCAAAGTGAAATATTTAATTGCCTTTCAGCACTCGACCACCCCCAAAAGCGAATACCTCGTAAACGCCGAGTCGTTAAGTGCATTGGGGTCGGAAATTGTAATTTTTAACAACACATTTCGAGTTACTAAATAATGCGTTCCGCAACTGATATATTTTACTTTTTGAATTGGTTTTATTTTTAGATAAATATAAAACTGTGCTGGGTTTTGGACCATTTTTTTATATTGTGCTAGCTTACATTTTTTACGGTCAATAGCAAAATGGGAAGAAAATAAATGAGATTTTTCATGGTTTGGTATTCTCGATTTATATCAATTTGTTATGTTTTGCTGATTCTAGGAAATAAATGTGGACACTGTATTACTATTTATGCTTTATTTCATAAATTTACTTTTTTGTAATATGGATAACATTTACAAATAAAAGGTTAATGGCACTCAAGAGTAAATACTATTCTAAATAATACTCTGGGACACGTCAGTACTCCCAAAAGTTTATCAGACCACTTTGTGTTCCTTCCATGTTCCTTGTTATGTGTACTACTACAGGTATCTAAGGGTCCAAAAAATCTTACTCACATGTTACTTTGTAATTAAAAAATATAATTACTGAAAATCAAAGAATAACAAGATCAAATCAAGTAACAGAAAGATAAATTTAAACAAAGTCAAAAAAGAATTTAAAAAAGAATTAATAATAGTTATCACCTAAGAATCTAACTTACAAAATTTAAAAAAGAAAGAAGAATTAAAAAAAAAAACAAGCATATAAAAGAAATTATATTCTTACCAAAATACTTTATACATACACACACACATATTATATATATATATATATATATATATAACAAAAAATACAAATAATAAAGATATAATACCAAATTAAAAGGAAAGAGAATCTAATTTAATGAAAACATTTAAAAAATCAAAAAAATAAACCACAAATTTTCAAATGAGCAATAATAGCCATGAAAAATGTAAAAATATAGGGGAAATATACCAACCATAAAGGAAAAGGATTTTTTATAAATTCTGAATCTGGCTTATGACAGATTTTCAGATTTAAACACATTTTACGGGGATATATATATATATATATATATATATATATATATATACAGAGAGAGAGTAATGGAAAAAATGTTTCTAAAAGAAATCATAAATTATTCTCCAGTAAACCTAACTGCTCTTTCAGTTTGGTTTTTCATATAATATTTTAGACTGTTTACTGTATTACAAAGCGTTTTTTTTAGCACAATATTTCATTCTTATTAAACATTCGTTCACTATAGTTTCACGAGCTTATATGCAACAATCGCAGAATTGTATACATTACTTAAATATGATACATTTACATATATGATGTTAATAACTAAAAGCAGCTTTTAAGAGAAAGTGCTGTGCGTAAATATAAAAGCTGTAAAAATACTCTCAATTTTTTTTTCCTAATGTTTACTTAATGCATGTCATCCAAGTCCATCAACTTCGACCAAAAAACAACTTAAAACACTTCCAGCCAAAAAAGAAAAACAAAACCAAACTTTTACATCGACGTTCTTTATTGGCTAAGAGCTCTAAGACCGATCTTAAGTTATATTAAATAGTTCTCTGCTGATAAAAGACGGAAATAAAAATAAATAAAGCGAAATCTGAGATGGCTTATCTTCTTTTGGCATCGCCGTCTCCTCGTCCGGCGCCACTATGTCGCCAACATACCGGAACATCGGCGCCATGGCCCACTTTTATGTTCTCGACCGAATGGCATCGTTGAATAATATTTGCTTCCCATTTTTCTCGAAGCGAATGGCAACAGTGATGGAAGAGTTCCCTGGAGCCGCACTTTAGGGCTG
>BMAW01042088.1:12541-24201 GCA_019974015.1 Nephila pilipes | reverse complement strand
CAGTAAATTTGAAATGTTGGTAGCTTTCTTAATCTATGTTCCTTCTATATTATTCTAAAATAATTCTTTATAATCTAATGTGCAGTATTTATCCATTAAACCTTATAATTACTTAGATATAATGCGTACAATTTCATATCCCAGTCTAGACAGTAGAATGGTAATTTATAAAAGAGTTAACTTTTACTTGAAGTGCAAAATATATTGCTTTATAATCTTGTAAAAGTTTAATAGATTCCTACAGTTTAAATGAATAATTCTAACGCTTTGTATAGCGTATGTTTATATTACGGCAAAATATTGTGCCTCGGAAAATGAATAGACGAAGTAAATTCATTGTCCGACAAATTCAAACAGTCTTTTCATGTATTAATTATTTTCCATGTTATGAACAGCAATTGTGTGATATATATTTCTTTTCAAAGGAAACATTGAGTTATCCATTGTTAGCGACAAATATCTTGATGATGCTAGTGAATGTTTCATGCATTTAATTTTCCCATTCGAAATCTATTATTATGATTATTCAATGCGATTATAATGATTTCCTTCAATATGAATATGTGTCTGAGATAGAATGATTTAATCTATTTTCAATTCGCAACGACAAGTGATACACACAATGGACGGTAAATCATTATTTTCTTAGTAAATATTTTATTTTAATAACAGTTATTCAAATGACATTTACAGAAAGGGGCAATCGTAGATGGAAAATATCTCGGACTAAAATACTTATTTATTATACTTAGTACATACTTTATTATAATAAATGGTATATAAAATGCACATGTTGTCAAAATGTATTATTATATTACTATATAGTTCAGTTAAACTGTGAGATTTACACTTCCACATTTAAACTCACTTTTTAGTCTATTTTCTAAATTTATCAAATCAAAATATGTATTAATCCACAGTAACCTTCCATAAGAAAAAAAAATAAATATGATTAGTAAATACTGCTCTAATTTTGTCTAGGGAAATTAAGGAATTAATTCAAACTACATTTTGTTTCTTGTCAGCATTTGAGACCTTAGCAGATTTTTTTACCTACTTTAAAACCACTGGAATGAAGCCGATATCCTATCTTTAGGATGTTTTTGCAAATTAATTGCTTAAGTCGATAGCTAATGTTCAACCAGATTTAGCTAAATAGTTACCTAATGTTTTATTATTGTTGACGAAGCAATTTATAAAATGGTGCAGATAATCAGGATACTAGTAATTAGCTTTTCCCAACCATTTTTCAATGCAAACTTGATAACATGAATTTCAAGGGAAATGCTAGGAAATTCAAATTAATGAATAGTCAGCTGATCCTTACTTCGAGGAACAAAAGATGTAATCGCTACTATTTCGACTTGCAAAAAAAGGCACAATTTCAAATTATATTTTTCTAATTCGAAATTTTTCTATTTAAAGAATCATAACGATATTAAAAATTTAATTTAAGTAAATTCATTGTACTAGCTTAAGTAAATTCTAACGTACAATTTACACAGCTACAAATATCAATGTATAGCTCCAAAAAGTTAGAAAAAAATATTGTCTCTTTCTATTCAATTTCCATTTCGAACTCCTGTTATAACGATGTCTGTGAAGATAGTTAAAAAAATTTAACATTTTTTTTTTTGCTTCACAAGTCAACCAATCACTTGAGCGATGCTTGTTAACCAACCAAATTAATATTGACTGTTAATAAACTTCTTTTAAGCAATGAGCCAAACCATGACGTACATGTATGTATTACTTAAAAGTTTATAATCAAGAGTAATGCGCATGTAAAATGAACAATTGATCAAAAACATTAAATATTTCTATAAATTAGCTGACGAAATTTAATTTTTTAACGCTTCGAGTTTGAGAATTAAGAGTGAAGTCATTACATTACAAATTTCGTTATAAGGAGTATGATTTTTGACTGCGAGTAATAGAGTATAAATATATATTATAAGTTTCTAATAGGAGAATAATATTTTGTTCGATTAACAAATTCTAGTAATTCGATATACCACGCATTTACGGGTTCATTCCCATCTAGAAAACAAAACAAAATAGGGAAACTTAGGGATTTACAAAATTGTAGAGCATCAACCATTTATTCCGAAGAGACAACTTGTGGACATTAATGCGAAGAATAAAACGGTTAAAACGCGCATTTGTTTTTTCTTGAATTCCTACACTGTGACTTCACTAAGCCTGAATGGAAGGAGAAACGATTATCTTTCGGGCAAAACACGACATCGGAATATAGCACAATGGTATCTCTTGTATTCCCAATCAAATAGACCACAGTTCAAACCCCGAGGGTTGCATCGTTGTACTGATCGTCTTCATAAATAGAGTAGATAATACGTAGAACGTGTAAAATAGTGTTGCATCAACACAAAGCAACTTGCGCTTGGTGTTCGAAACATATGCAAATACGTAAGAAACGTCATACCTGTTCGCTTGAGATAACTATAATTTATGGCTAGCTTAGGAATGTGGGGGTTTCGACATGACGGCACGCCTGCTCATAAGACATCTCCAGTGAAACTGTACCTCATTAAGGAATTCGGGAACCAAACAATTGGGTATGGCGGCTTTGAAGAGAGGCCTCCATGTTCCCCTGATTTGACTCCACTGGACTTTTTTCTGTGGTGATACATTAAGAACAGTTATATGCGACACCTACACAAATTTTGCAAGACCTTAAACGACGCATTACAGATGCTTGTGCCAACGTGTCACGCTCTATGTTCCAACATGGGCAACTTGTCTTTCAAATGGAGTTCCAAATGTGCATTGTTGTTAACAGTAAGAAATTTGAGCATCTCTAATAAAGGTATATTGTTATAACCAGTTTTTTTTCTGTCTCCGATCGTTTTTTCACGTCAAAGAGAAGGAAATTCCGAAAAAACATATATGGGTTTTAACCATTCTATTCTTCGTATTAATGTTCAAATGATGTCATTTTGAACTAAATCAATGATGTTCTACATCTTTGTATATCACTTTCCCCCCTACCTCGTTTCGTTTTTGAGACAGGAAGACTAATTCCGAAGTGTCCCACCAGATGGTTCCGTAAACGTTTTCATACAGCAGCCCAGGGCTACTTTACAACTACCTAGACAACACTTTTATGAATATAGCAGCAGTCGTTCCGAGGTTAAGAGGGAGGCAAAAAACTTTAGAGCGCACCCAGTATATAGTGCGAGATTCGTGGCACCGATGTACACAAAAGATATTTTTTCCTTCCCATAGGACTTATTACGAATATCTTTGGTGAACGTGGGCCATGAACATCTAGCGATCCTTCTGGAATTTATGATCCTCCTTCTCGCAAATAAATTTGTGCCTTGTCTTTCCTCTGTCTAAATGACAACTTAAAAAAATGTTTGGCACATCTTATCAAAACAAGAATCAATATAGAATAACAACTAAATTAATAGTTTTATTGTTTTATGAGGTATTATTTAAATCTTTCCTCTTCTTAAAAAAATACAACCCTTTTTTTTTAATCAAAATATTGCCTTACATAACTTCACTTTCTTTTACTATACCTAGATACCACTTTTATGAATATAGCAGTAGTCGTTCCGAAGTTAAGAAGGTGGCAAGGGACTTTAGTGCGCACCCTGTATATAGTATGAGAATCGAGGCTCCGATGTACACAAAAGATATTTTCCCTTCCCATGGGGCTTACTAAGAATATCTTTGGTAAGCATGAGCGACGCACATCTAGCGATCCTTCTGAACTTTTGTAAATAATAATTTGTACTTTACTAAAAACTATTTTAAATTAAATTAATTAGAGAAATTGAAACATTTTTATTATTCTTGCGTTAAAACTATAATCGATTACAAAAGTATTCCTTTTTTCTTCAGCAACCTTTGCAAGCGTATTATAAAACAATCGAACGGAATTTATTTTAACTCCATGTAGAACTCTCTTTGAAAGTTAACTCAACCTGTAAACATTATGTCAAACTTTATTTTGCAGTTTCTTATATTAGTATAAATCGATATAGAAAAATAATGATTCTAAAGTTTTAGTTTAAGCCATATCTTACAACACTTACCATTAATAATTATTTCAAGTTTTCTTATAAATATTATCTTTTATGAGAACAAATATTTTTAATGTAAAAATACTGTTTAAACATAATTAAGTAATTTACAAACTCAACAAATGACTTAATGCATATATTTAATGATAGATTAAGATATCATGGGACTTAATTTTTTTATTTGAATTATTTAAGTTTGACTTTTAAATAGTAATAGTGTTCTTTAAATTTAGAAAAATTATATTACGTCAACTAGAATTATAGCTGTGAAAAGAAGATGAGTTATTCGTTTTAGAACAAAAAATCCATAATCTAATCTATTTGGCAGTTGACAGAACTGTAATTATTTGCAAAAGAAGCAAGTATTTATAAATTTATGCATTTAGAGTACTCTACATTTGTCCTTGCCTTTCAATAAAAACACGACATAAAATATAATACTATAATAATAATATAGTATTATATAATATAATCACAAATAATTATTATATCAACGCAACAGAAATTCTTAGTGTAATTATCCATGTAATTTGAAACAATAATTTTCTTAAACTTTGTAGAAAATTCTGATTTGCTAAGTGTTAATTTTTTATGTGAATTTTGCTATAATTATTTTAATATGTAGCCAAAATTCTTTAGGAAATAAATATATATTTGAAGTTACTCACTGAAAACTGTAGTGTATTATTATCTTGTAAATGAAAATTGTTTTTTTCAAATAAGCAAAAATTCTAAAAATGACTGAATTTTAACATTTTACGCTCTTTTAAAGAAATTATGAAACAAATTTTAAACAAAGTTTTTCTCCTTCCTAAAAGTTAGCGGGTGTTATCTTGAAACATTTTTTTTTTTCTTTTTGCATTCAATAGTTGGGTACATTTTGTTATGGATTTTCTGTTTCCTTATTCACAGAAATAAGTATTTAATACTGTAAAAACATACAAAACAGATAAGAAAATAAGATATTAAAGGGAAAACAGGTCTTAAAATTAATTGCACTTGAATTATTTCATAATATGACTAAAAATTATTTTTAAAAATGAAAACATACATAAATTTATTTAAGAAAACACTGAGTTACCAATGAAAATTGAATAACTCTGAACATTGTCAATACATTTTCAGGATAAATCTATTATATAAAAGTCTCAAGCTCAATATATGTAAAAAGAAACAGCTAAATGTTATATAAAAGAGAAATATTATATAAAATAACAACTCAAATTAGTTTAAAATCTTTGTTTGATTGATTTTTTTTTAATTTTCAAATTGACTGATTTTACTAAATACAAAAAACACAAGATTATTCAAAATCATTAATCCTATTCAAAAATACCATGTTTTCAAAATCAAACTTAAATATCAAGTAATACATGAATACAGAGGGAAACTATGTAAAATTTATAGTGCGAAAAACTGATGACCATCGTTTGTTCCTCGTCATGCTATTTTACGATAGCTGTTTTTGAAGCTTTCACGGAGCTAGCGCGCAGTTGGATTGGTAGCAGTGGACCGCATAAGCTGATGTTACACAGCTAGCGAACAAAGTTACTTGATATGCGTTTTTCATGTCAAATCACCTGATACCACATACGATTTTTTCCTTTGTGGGTTTGTAGAAGATACAGTGTATACGCTACAAATACCCACATTTTTTTAAAATAAAAAAATCGGATTACAACTGCTGTGGAATCAATTATCATTCATATATTATAACGTGTCTGTAGGAGCTTACATATTGAAATGTAATTGATGTATAGCTGAATTTCGAACACTTGTAAAAAAAAATCTTCCACATTTTCCCTTTGCATTCATGTATTTCTTATCCTTCTTTGTCGTGTTATTGTTGAAAACGTGAAATTCTGAAATCAGATTAATCATTTTTAAAAATCTTGTATTTTCTTATCATTTTTTCGGTCGATTTTTTAAATTTGAAATGTCACTAAATAACTTAAATAATACTATATTAAGTTATTCTTCAAAGAGGTATTTACTTGAAATTTAATTCATTCTGTTCCATATGCACTTAAGAGATGCACATTTAATATTTACTTAAAATTACACACTAACTTTAGGGCTACATTAAATCAATAGAGCTCAAGATTATTATTCTAGTCTGAGAGTGAAAACGTTTAGTCGGTGCGACATCCCATGCCTGAATTTTAAGTGAATTTCACTGAAATTCGAAGTTGAGAAGAACGTGATTCAAATACATGCCGATATTTAAACAGGAACAAAATGAGCTAACACTTCTTAAATGAAATTTAAAGTTTATAAAGGTTATAAATTTTAGTCTAAAAGCTAACGACAAGAGTTTAATAAGTAAATTTATTTTATAGTAATTTTTACAGCATGAATTTTAAAAATTTAGTTGTCTTAATTAAACATGTGGAAGAATTTGGCACACACAGTTCATCAAATAAATGAATATGTTATTTCATATTTTGTACAGTAATTACAATTTCATTTAAAAATTTTTACATACATAAATTTATATTACATACATTTAATTCATTCAAAACTAAATTTGTTTCGAAATAAATTTTATCATTGCATATTTTTTCCACTAAAGCCTTAAGTTATGTTTTGACACATGCAAGCATGACTAAAATGAAAGATTTTGTACACTCGGAAATATTCAATGTTTCCAATGTACGAATTTTTATTGAGGAATATTCCTCATTGTAAAAAATATTTAGCAATTCTACTATCATATACATTTAATTTTATGACTATTGGTTATACTATTTCATTAATTTTTCTAAATAGAAATGTTCTATATTCCTTATTATCTTAGGTATATTGCACGTATTTCATTAATTATTTATTATTCTATTGATATTCTTGTACAATGAAAAACAACAAAACATTAGTTTAAAATACGTATACCAAATGATAAAAATTATTATAGCTATTTAATGAGTCAAAGCTAAAAGAAAAGAGATTGCAATAATACATAATTTGGTATGTTGGAAAGAAATTTTGAGTAACTCTTTCTTATAAATAAAATGCAAATTTTTCAGAGTATATTCTAGTGAGACTTTTTTATTAAATGAATATTTGAAGGTATATTTTGAGAAATATGTTATATTTTGTGAGATGTTCAGTTGATTTAGAGCTTAAGTAGTTTTGAATAAAATATTATTAGAAAAAATTGCTTCTTCCCAAGTGTACAGTAAAAAAACAGTCAAACAAGAAAGGTAATGGAAAACGAAGGTTTATTCATAAATATTCAGGAAATGATGACGCACAGATAGTAGAACTTACACAATCAGGTAAAACATCACTTTTAAAAATTTGCAACACAACAGGAACAAAAATAGCACTTATGCAGATCAGCAATAAGATAATAGAAACAACACGACCCTTATAATAAAAGTGCTGTAATTGGAATAACATTAACAGCACTTTCAATGACGCTTAGTTCACCGGCTGGCAAGTTCATGTAGCGGACTGATCTGCAAAGCAATACTCTACTCTTCAAAGGCAAACTCCGACAGATTTAGCTGATTAGCTCAAATTTTGCATATCCCCACATTCATTGCAGTTGCAGTAAGGTGTGATGTCCCAAGGAAAGTTTTGAGAAAATCTATTTCTCCTAATAGAAATTTCTGAAAACTTATACGCATTTCTGAAAACTTATACGCATTTCTGAAAACATTCAATTTGTCGCAAAAGCTGCCAATTCATCCTTAAAAGTCTTCACCAAGGACGGGAGTCTTTGCTTAACATTGCCTAGGCATCTTACAAAGCCTCTGTAAATGTGTATTTTCATTTATAAGCGTAACATTATAGAGAAGTGTCATTGAACGTTAGTAGCAAAATTTTCAGTTTTTTGGAATGTTTGGGAATTAAAATAATTTACAAATTTGTTTAACTTTATCCAGAGAAGTAGCAAGCTTCAAAAAAAATTCATTTTCCCACATTTACTTTGGTGCAAATGATAAATGACTATACAGCTTTCTAGAGTAATTCTTTTAACAAAGTTTTTTATTAAGAGAAGGGATTTTTGATGTCACATTTTTGAAATGAGATGCTTGATTCAGTCCTTTTGTAACTGAATTTTTCTTATAATATTGCAGGCATTACTTTTTTTTCTGAAGGTTTTTTAAGAACTTTATTTCTTCAAACTATAACTTAAAAATCCATCCCATGATTGATGTTCAATGAAAACTATGTAACAACACTATTATTTAAGAATTGAAAAACTCAATGACATATTAGGCAAAAATGAAGATTTGTTTCCTCACTCAGCGGTAACAGTTAATTACAGGTATTCATCTTTAAGCCTTTTATTAAATCAGATAAAATAAAATAAAAATTTATTTCTAAATAGTCTTGATTTTATTATTACGAGTACAAAGTAATATGAATAAAGAACATCAAATTGCTCACATGTTGAAAATGGATTGAGTTTCCACATTATGCAGAATTTCTGAAAACCTAACGGACAGCTTTTAATGAAATTTGGTATGAATATACATTATAATGGCAGATAAAGATATATTATTTTTTGAACACATGAACATCATTTAAGCTCATATTGCAGGGATGTTCAAACTCCAAGTGGGGATATCAATATTGGAATGAGTATAATATGGAGTATGGTACTCTTTCATAGATAAACAGGTCGCACAGCATGATGGTATACAGGAGGCAGTTGAGGAATCTCTGTGCAGCCGATCTCACTTCTGCAGCAAGTAACAGTTAGCCGATTTCGTTCTAGGAGGCGAACCTTAACTGCGAAATACAGTTGTCCTCCTTCTTTAATTCTAATTAAGCTCAAAGAGTAAAGTTCAGGAGATCGCTGACATTCCATATTAAATGGATATCCTCCTTTTCCCCAGAAATCTTCGACCACCAGAGACCTAAGTGGATTAGCGTTGTCGTTCATTAATAGTATCCTAGGACCAACTGCACCTCTGAAAAGATGATAATAGAGTTATAAGATCTTATCTCTATAACACATAGCAGTCATGGAGTCTTTGACAAAAACATGAATGGATGTGCGGCCATCCAATACAATGCCTATCCTAACTATTATACCTCCATCAGCGTAATGAACAATTTCTTTGTGCCTGACTCTCCTCAGATAGGGGGGGCTGAGAATCAGTATCCAGTCTAAATTTCAACCCACCTTCAAAAGCATAGTCCTCCACTGAAGTCTGTTCCAAAGTCCACATTGTCTGTTCTATACTAAACGGGCTCTCTTGAGTGCTGCAGAGAGCGGAACACAAACAACAGATTTTTTAGCATACAACCCACTCTTATGAAGTTGTCAAACAAATTATACCGTGAAACTCATTTTCCAATGACAGAAAACTGCGCATTTAAGAGTTGTGTTGATGTTGAATACCCGTTTCGCCGTGCTGAAAGTGCCTATTAACAATACTGATCTGTTCGTTGAGGATCTTGATCAACCTTGTGTAGCTTTTCTGTATAAGGATTCTAAGTCCTGAAATATTACATACGACACTGGACATTACTTTAAGGTCTGTAGTCCCCCTGCACTTGCGATTTTCCTTTCTTCAATCTACCGATATTTATCTGATAAATTACGAAATGTAACAAACTCCAGGGAGAAGCAAGGTGAATGTCTTTGAGAAGTATTGGAACAAACATATCGCCGACAACCTTTCGTGCTCTTATATCGGCTGCAGTTACAGCTTACCAGACACTCACGTGTAAGCTTAAGTGCGTCTTACTCCGAATATTTGAATAATTCTTTGGTGGCATAATTAATATAATTGGCTTAATACTTTTGCAAACATAGACATATTTTGCAGTTCTCTTAATTTTGAATAAGGTTTAAAATACAAGTTTATGATTTTTCTAATACTCCTATCCCACAATCCAAATTTTATATCTCCAATTATTTTTATATATGAATTTTATTTTTTTATTTCAGAATAAGTTGTTATCTTTTTCAAATTTTTGTTGCATGTAAATTATATATATTTTTTAATATGTCAGACTCTTATTTATATCAATGCAATGAATTGTATTATAATTTGTATGTGCAACAATACGTGTTTAACAGTTTCTATTCAAATAAATTTTAAGAATCAGTTTCTTAATTAATTATCTGAATAATTAATAATAAATATCTATAAGATATAGTTATTATGATATCACTATTTATTTAATAAAAAGAACAGCATATATTAGCTACAAATGGCGTTTAAATTTATGAAATAAAAGAGCTTCAGTTCTTCTTCGACAGGTCAGCTCTAAAAAATATCCATCCTGCTATATTTAAGATAATCCATTTAATTTACAACAATATAACAGATAAAAATTGTATTAGTTTTTCTATGGGTATAATGGAAAGCAATTGACTAAATCTTTCTTGTTTCATTATAAAAGTTTAATTTTGTTTTGTTTTTAAATTCATTTAACAAAATTGTCTTTTGTCATTTTCAATAATTGATTAGAAAGTATCAGAATAAATCCAATTTCTGACAAACATTTCTTTAAAGAAATATTTTAAATAAATTCTTATAGATAAAATATATCCAAAATAGATCTAAATTAGCTTTATTCTTAAATTAGAGAGGAATAAAAAGTGAATTCAGAAAATTTAAGAAATGTGATAATTTTCTGCCTAGTTTCTGAGAGAATTAATATATATAAAGTGCTTAAAAAAGTATTTCGCTCTTCTACTAAAACTAATTTTCAACTTTTTCTCTCCCCTTTTAACGAAAAAAAACTCCATTTTTTGAGGACCTAAACATGCTTTGAACTATTTCTCTCTTTTGTAAGCCCGTTAATAATCAAGTATTTTCTATTTAAAGAAACAGGCTTACTGAATCCTCTACTAAACAGTTGAAAACACATTATCAACTCAGGCTCATTCAAATACGAAGTAAATGTCTTTTTAAACATTTTAAAGGAAAATAAAGCACTTAAGAACTTGAATAGTTTACGCTTAATTTAATTTTATAAATTGAAAAACAAGCAACTGAATTCTTTTGAAAGCTTACATCCTTCTTTTGAATGTCACGGAAAATATTTTTATTAAAAATAAATTATAATTTTGATAAACGAAATTTACAAATTGCAAACAAAAAGTGCTCTTGCTTTTGCATGCAAGCCTTATAAGTATTAATGAAGTTATAAATGTGTCAAAATATGTCACACATCACAGATGTTTTTTTAAAATAATTTTTTTTTTTACTGATTCATACGAATTATATAATTATAAATAAAATATTAATTTTTAGATTTTAATATTAGAGATAATTGCCAATCTGATTCTGCATGTAAAACAATAATAGTTCGTTTGTAATATCTGATTACAAAAACAATTTTAAATTTAGTAATTTAGTGTATACGCGAATATGTATTGAAAGTAATTATTAAACAATAAACTTAAAAAATATTCATTTATTGTTTCATTGAAAAGTATCTAAATTTAGAGATTGCAAATGAGAAAAAAAATCCTAAAAATTTGCATCCGACATTTGTATTTTCAAAGTTCCTGTTATTCTTTCAATATCTAGATTTATAAAAGTATTCTTGTCCTTCTGGCTTAATAAAGAAGAGATGAACTACACACAAATATATATATATATATATATATATATATATATATATATATATATA
>BMAW01042088.1:0-12141 GCA_019974015.1 Nephila pilipes | reverse complement strand
ATATATATATATATATATATATATATATATATATATATATAATGACTGAATTGAAAATAAAATTACCAGAGAAGGAAAAGTTAAACAAAAAATATGAAATGAAAGAAAGATGCAGTAGTTCACAAAAACATGAATGAATAATTGAGTACATATTAAAACAAAAGGGTACATTAAGATTGAGGAAAGAATTGTGGAATTAGATATATCAACACTTGTAAATGATTGAAAGCTCTAAAACCTCATATAAATTACAATTTTAGTCCGTAAAAAATAAGCCAAATATCATATGACATACAAGAGTGAGCAAGTAAGAAAGAAAGCAGTGTAAAAGTGACAAAAATCCTTCTAAACCTGGATCCTCGAAAATCCAGAAGAAATCCAAATCATGAAGTAAATACTAATAACATCTGCATTAAAGAGAGAATAAAAAGTTTTTACTTTTGACAGCATATAAAAATGGTTCAGAGACGTATATAAATTTAAACAAAACAAATTGTATATATATATATATATATATATATATATATATAATAAAGAAATGAAAAGAAAATCCCTTGATGAATAAGAAATTCTCCTAAATTAACATGACTTTCTAAATATGGCCATTAAAATACGAATTAATTCCGCATATTAATTCAATTTCTTTACTACAAAACAACAGGGTCTGAATCTTGAAGGGACTCGTCCATCATCAGCCATAAAAAAAGTACTATTTACCCAATACGATCTTTAAACATTTTCAGACAAGTCAAATTCATAAATTTCAAATTAGTTTGTGAATAACTTAAATAATTGTTACGATGCGATAAAAAGTTTTCAAATTAATAACAGATGATTAATAACAAAGTATCTAGTTTCAAAATCACATGAAAACAATTAAAATTTATGATGAATATCTTCTATATAGAGTTAAAAGTATTATTGTAATACAATTATTATTAAGAATGCTCCGATATGTATTTATTGCTTATAAATATGCACTTATACACATACACACAATTAAAACAAATTAAATTACTGCAGAAACGTGTAAAATCAGTTTTTTTAGAAAAGTGACTGCATATTTAATCTTCAGCTGTATTCGTAATTATGGAATATTAATGGGATATTATTTGGAAAAATTGACCTAATTTTTGAATTTCTGAAAAATTGACCACCTACAAAACTACACAATTTACAAAATAACGAAGAAATCGAGAGAATAATTATTTCTTAATTATTTTAATTGATAACAACCATCCGATAAAAGAATGGATGTAATTCAATTTCCTCATTTCTTGAAGAATACCAAATATATCCTTTAGAGTCAATTCAGAAATTGGCTTTATCAAATTAATGACAACTTTTGAGCATTTCATAGACACTTCATATAATTAGAGTTCATAATTTTAGTTATCGTCATCAAAACGATTAATGTTTAATCTATGACGTGATAAATGACATCAAAATTTAAGAAAGTTTTTGACAGAGTCGAAAACCAAATACATAAAGTTTCGTTAATGTTAATCAGTCATGCATATCTTCTAAAATTTAATAATATAAATGTATGAAAACATGATAAGATAAGAGAAATAATTCTTATGATTAAAACAACTAAGAATAGTGTTTTCTTCAATACGGAGTGATCGCACTAGTGAAGATAATGATAATAGTCTCCAGAGTTTATACCAATACGTATCGTCGTCTTTATGATTACTGATACATATTCGACGTGAAAACCATTAAATAATTTAAAATTGAGTAAGAAAACCTTAAATATTCTACTTTATCGACAGACGTCCTGTAACATTATGTTATCACATGGTACATTGAATCAAAAACTCCTCTTTTTATGCACTTTCAAGGATAATGATGTAAAGACCCATGCACTCCTTGTAGTTAGCTTAAAGTCCATCAATTAAAGTTCAGTGACCATCGTGACTAATTCTAAAAGGATTTAAGCAAGTAACTGCGGCTATTACAATAATTACCACGGGTAGGGATATACTTGTTGTCTTATTGCATACTGATATTAAGGTTTGTCGACCGCTAGTTAGGTTTCGTCTCCTTTATTTAATGGACGACCCTCTTCTCTTTCTTGATAGCTCCTTGTTTTGCTTGCTTGCTTGCCTTGCTTTATGACCGCAGTAGTGTATCGGTAATGGTCACTCACGCCCTTCGTTGTTTTCGTTCAATGTAGGATTAAAGCCCTGATGCCATTAAAATTCAGCCGTGTATCAGCCCTGATACACGTGGAATCTGGTCAAGGTCAAACTGATTCCTTTGATGAGGCGTGATTGCATTAACATTGCTCCGAAATTATATACAGTTATATAGTATCAAAATTTCATTTATCATATTCCATTACTCTTTACTGATATTTTTCTTTCTTTAACTCAACCTGCAACAACACAATAATTCAGAGCCAATAAAATAAAATACACAAGAAAAGCTCTGCGGTATTGGGTTTAATAAGAGGAAGAGCTTAAAAAAAGATCATGTATCTAAATAAACCCTTTATCTTTAATCACAAGTATCTCCAATGGCAACATCAAACTTTAGGAAGCCTTTTTAGGAAAACGGTATACCCAAATGACATTAGATAGTTTCTTTAAGCTTGCATCTCCCAAGAGCTAAAAAGAAGCAAGTCATGGAATAAAAACCAATAATATGATGATTGATTTTTGCCCCCAACTTATTAAATATTAATTTTATGCAAGATAAATGCAAAGGAAGGTTTTATTAATAAAAATATGTTGGAACTTCATAAAAAAATATTTTTTGCTTTCTTTTTTTCTAAATTTCTGATACATGAAAGGGATTAGTTTACTTCTCCTCGGACAAATTTGGTAACAGAGTTGCTAAATGTCAGTCACAAAAGTGAGTAAATTAAACTCGCTCGTCAATGAGTATAAGATTAGCGTAATGTTATAAAGATGTTTTTAATATGTGCTAATATGTTTTTGTTTTGAGAAAAGCCGTAAACAAATTAAGTGAGCGTAAAATAAAGTATATAAGGTTTTACGTTCTAAACATTTGACATAATAATGCATATTAATAATAATAGTTACATTAAGTTTGCTTAAATTGTATTTAATTTCATTTCTTATCATCTGCATTTATTTTAATATACGGATGGAATAGTACAGTCTATATTATTAATGTTTTCGTTTGCTCTTATTTTATATTCAACTTAATAATAACTGATTTCAATGGCAGTATCGTCTGCTCTTATTATTTTGATGTTAACCTTCGTAACGTTTTCATACTTAAAAAATGTTTTGCGTGTGAAAATAACAATACATTAGGAATTTTAAGAAGGTATTTATTTTTCATGATAATGATTACTATCATGCAATCCAGAACTCTGAAATATGCTTACTTTACGCTGATTAATATTCAGTGTGAATAATTCTACTTTTTCGAGAATTTAATAGAAAAAAAACCTTAGGACACATTATAATTAAATTAATAAAGACAGTGACCAATTTTAAAATCTTTTCTTGTTATTATTTATTTATTTGCTTTCATTTTTCTGCTTCATGAGCTTTTCTTTATGTTCATTAGTGATTTTGATAATTTTGTTAGATGAAAAGTAGCGTTATTCTATCCATATTTTAAAAAAAATAGCCTGAAAAAAAATATTAATTATTCCCATCAAATGACATCAATAGATCACAAATGGAATCGAACAAATACAAATATCACGCACAAAAAATGTCATTGCCGAAAGGTGAATTTTCATGGACGTCATTACCTAAAATACATTAAATTTAAAATAAATACTAGAGGACGACATTTCTAGAAGAAATGCAAATCCAAATGCCATTTTTTCATTCAGAGATAATGTGCTAGAACTCCTTCATTAGGTGCACTAATAGTGATATTGAATATCATTAAATGTAAATCAAATGAAAAGAAATATGTTCGTATGAATCTGGGATCCTTTCAAAATGAAAAAGGATTTGTTTGTTCTTTCAAAAAATCAAAAATTGAGTATGGAGCATTTTCGTAAGATAATAGAATAAAACGGAAGGGAATTAAATTTTAAAAGCGATGTTTATCTTGAGAGTCTCATTGTTGTTTTCCAACTTTTTTCTGCTGGTGTGCAGTCGTTATAATAAGATTTACGGAAAAAGTATCCAGAATGCTGGAAATCTGACAAAGATTTTGTCTCTGTAGTAGAATTGAGCAGAAAACTCGCTAAAAGCTGCTTTTATAATTAAATAGAAGTAGAAAATAAAACAATATCACGATGCTTAATTTGAGGATAACTGGCATTATTGAAATTCGACACAAAATTCTTTTAGATACTTTTTTCTTCTTCACCTAAATTTTTAGGAGGATTATCTCTTAGACATGTAAGTAATTTCTTATAGAATGTTTAGTGAATGAAATTATTTGATGACCTTGTCCGACTGTATAGATTTTGTTAATTTCCTTTCGGCAATTTAACAAAAATTAAATTTTTATTACTCGTTAACCTGGTGTTTCTTTACATAACGGGATGGAAAGATAAAGAATTAAAATAATTCTTTTAAAACTGATTTAAAATTCCAATCCATACATTTTAAAATAATCAAAAAGTAAAATATAAAGAATGAAATCAAAATCTTTATAATTTCTTTTCTATTTTGAGAATCGGAACTTAATAGTAGTTATTTGGTATTACATAAATATTATTTCAATACTTATTTCAGTAAAAATGTGTATGAAGTTAGAAAAAGTTTTTTTTTATTTTAAGGTGATTTTATTTTAAGCATTTAAATTCAAAATTAAAATAATGTAACCTTATAATGCAAAATTAATATTTAAAAATCATTTTTTGTTTATTTAATTTGTTTCATATATTCGAATTATTTTGCGGAGTAAAAAGATACTTAAATTTTTCTAAAACACTTAAGTGAAATTATTTTCAATACATTAGCCATTCAAAGGAGAAACTGGTGTCTAATTTATGGTTAATCTTACTAAAAATATGTTACGGGAGTTATTATGCAAATATGTAGTGAGATGTAGATGTATTTATTCTACATTTGAATACATATATATAAATTCAAATTGTGTAAAAAGTCAACACTTTGCTGCAAATTGTACAGTTACAAATAAGGCTACAGTTGGATAACATTATTTTAAAGTATCAGATTTCATAGCTTAAAGAAAAGCAAAATTTTGTTGTTCGCCTAGTTAGGATTTTAGTGTCTAAAAACCAAAATGGTGTGGTGGTTAGATATGAAAAAGAAAGATAAATTAGTTATTTCTAAAGGCAATGGTAAATGAATATGTCAGATAGGATAAGTAGTATTATGAATCATTCACTAAAAACTTAAATCCGCAGCTAAGCAAATAATAGTAGACTCAAACAACGATCTAGAAAATCGTATTTCATGTAGTACATTTTGTTCAGTAACTACTTCTTCTCAATTATATAGCTGATTTTTGATAAGGGGAGGAGTTATTTATTGGTATGCTTTAGATCAACAATGATTCTTAAGAAAAGGTAACAGTCGAAACTTATTGGAATGTACTACAGTGTTATATCCATTATATGGTATAAGCAACTTTCACTGGTGTCATTTCTTTGTTCTTGATGTATAATGCTCTTGTTCGAATGGAAAAGCGGATTTTTGACAATTTGGCGTAATGAACATGAGAATAATGTGAAATAGATACATTTGAGCCGTCAGTCCCCATATTGTTACATTACTGAACCGTTTAAAGAATATTTTAGTCGTTAGATGAAAAAAGAACTTTCTGCATCTTCCTCACTTTCAAAATTGTGAGTTATTTTAATGATATCTAATGCTAATATCTGTATTTATCTGTTCACCGTCAAAATGTTGCGGTCTGTATGCTCGTTCGGAACTAGCATCATAATTATAAAAAATGAATAAGATTTCAGATATGTTAATTATTTTATCCCGTAAATATAGCACATCTAGCAACGCATTTGCGAAACTTACCAATTAATGTTATATTTTTAGTACAGTTCGAAACACTAAAACAGGTTACTTTGAAATTTTAAAAAATATATATATAATAAATGTTAACTGAAAAAGTTTATAAACTTTATAGTCTTCATATGAGCCAATAAAATACTTTACAATTTTCTCTGATGGCATTTCACGACAAACAATTTTCCTAAGCAAATATGTATTCCGTGAACTTCATTTTCAGACATAAATTATTGCCTTAAGACTGATTCAATGGACTGGAATTTAAAAAAAAACATAGCTTAAACATTTATTTTCCCCACTTCCTTTTTTTCTTTTCATAAAGTGATATAGAATTTTAAATTATTTGTAGCAATTCTTGAAAAAAATAAAAAAATAAATTCAAAATTTATCATGTGGTAAACGCTTGATTCTGTGAAAAAGCTTTTCGTTTTTAAAATGAATGGGAATTTCTCTCTAAAGCTCTGGAAAAGATTTTGAATGGTTCAATCATATTTGCATTATTCTAACTTGTTAAAAAAACATTCTTCTAATAGAAAATTCACTTGATGATTTCGGTCCGTTTTAACAGAAATAAATTTATTTTACGACTGTATGGCTATGAGGTTCTTCATTAGAAATTTTGTTATTTTTTATAGCTAAACATTTCAAAAAGGAAAAATAATTTGAGAATTTTTAAAAATAATTGTAGCTTTAAAAATATTGCTTCCATGTGCATCGTAATATGAGTAAAAGACATCGCAACCCAACAAATAATTATTTAAATTGCCGTAGGATTTCTTACTTCTCTAACACTATATTTTTGAACCCAAGTTAAATGTGATAAATTATTCATATAAATTTCCATATTCTTATATTAAGGAGGCAGGATAGTTGTCATAAATTCTGTATATATTACCTTACTATGACTACTCACTTGAATGAAGCCCCTGTAGCTTCAAAATTCCAACAATTGTACTCCTGTGTTTGGGCATTTATTTATTTATTTTTTTTTTGCAGTTAAACGTGAATTACTATTATCTTATTTAAGTTTCAATACTTATTAAATCTTTCATTACTAAGTGAAATTATTCCAGCAATGTATTTTTCTGTTAAAAGCAGAATTGAATCAGTATTTTTGTTTTCTTTTTATTTATATCTCATTCCCTCAAACTGAACTATTAATACACGAGATAAAGTATACATAAAATTCTGTAATAACTTACATATATAAAATGAAAGAACTGTTTTTATGTCCAAAGTAAGCATAATTCTGCTTTAAAATTTAAGGAACATAAAGCTGTACTTTACTATTTTGAAGAAGACTCCTCACCATACTCATATACACTAGATCTGCAAAGATTGAAGACAGTCTCTTGAAATGGTGGCAAGAATTGTCTAGAAAAAGACTATTAACCAAACATTATATGCAGAAAGAAATATTACAAAATATAATGCGATATATTGACTTCTAATCAAATCCAAGAATGTAAAAAATAGTCTTAAAACAATTTTCATAACAGTATTTGAAATGAATTTTCATTTGTCTTTCCTTTTTATCACTCAAAATGTTTATTTATTGCATGACATTTCACTGCATGATTAATTAAGTTCTAGGGGCTCCTTATTAACAATCCTCTTATCATTTAGCCTTGAAGCTATATATAAGACAATGTCCTGGGGCAATTCCATATAAATCATCCTAATTCATAAAATGTCGTAATTACAATATCTAACTATTGATAAAAGAATAATTGAGAAAAACGTTAATCTGAATATAATACAAAATAAATGGATATAGTCGATTCAAGTTCTTCACATTATACTGCGAATTGCTTTATTGATTCTATTATGCTAAAATCATTTTATTTCTGAGAATAATCTTATTAAAAATGATGGAATTGCAAGAAATTGTTTTTCTTCAATAAACTATAATGAATGACACTCGATAAGAGCATTGTTCATGAAAGTTAAAGAATAAGTAAATACTAAAAAAGGTGTCTTTATGACTTATTATCAGGTATTGGAAATAAGGAAGAAAATTCGAATTATTATTTTCAGACATATTTAGAGAAGTATTGATATTGAATTTCGATAACTAAACTTAGAAAGAAAAAAGATTAATGAAATAAATGGAAACTTTGCTTCTATGACTAATGATTTTACTTTTCATTCTAAAAAGAAAAAATTGATTATTCTAAGTTAAAAAAAATTTGAGAAAAAAAAAAATTCAACGTTCCTTAAATAAAATGGATTCGAAATACTAGTAAATTAAGACAATATAAAATGATCGCTTAATTATTTATTTAGCCAACAGAATGTTTAACAAGTAAGAAAAAATCATTAGTTGTTGTTCATTATAATTAATTCCCAATTCTTATTGCTATCGTTGTTAAAATAATGATATGAAAAACATCAAAAGTGACTTTATTTAAGCACAATTCCCAGAAGTAACACTTACATAGGATATATATAAATATATACTGAAAACAAACACCAAAAATAGACAGATAGAAATTGCTAACCGGAAAATTAGTGATAGTATATTAATCAAATTTAACTGTAAAATGAGAATTATAAATTCAAATGAAAGTTAGTTAAATGAAAAATAAGTAGATTAAAACTAGAAATAAATAAAAAAGTTGTAGCAAATGAAAAACGTAAGACATCAAAGAATTGCAGAAAAAATGGAAAATAATGTATTTAAATTTGTAATAGGTGTTAGATTCCTAGGCTGTGTTATTCTAAAATTACAGGCCAAACCAACCCTTTCAACAAAAAATATTATAAAAAATGGTTATAAAATCAAAAAATTACAATTTGAAGGAATTAAAAAGAATAGGGGAAAACATTAAATATGAATTTTGAAAACATTACATGCCATAAGTAAATTTAATTCCAACATACAATTTCGACGAATGAAGAAAACCTTCAACGCTGAGCTTTGAAATCTAAGCATGATAAGACGATAAAAATTAAATCAATTTTATTGAACTAAGTTCATGGCAATGAATAAAACATTAGAGTAAGGACACACAACTCCGCATGTTGTGAAAAAATAAAAAATATATATATCAAGCACGAAAAATGCTTGTAGTTATCACCAGCACATTCAATACAAAGAACAGTGATTTCAAAAGAATACACAAGATTGACAGTGAATAAACATATTCATAATTAGATCATTTAAAGGTCATCTTGGTTCAGATAATCCAACCATTTTAGAAGTTACATTCTTAATTTGTCCACCATAGTAGGAAGTGGTTGCCGTCCAGCAACGTGGCACCCAAAATATTCGTAAGCTTTCTATATCGGGTTCAAATTAGACGAACTGATTACCGTGTCTTTTCGATGAATATTTTCATTCTAAAGGAAGTTATTGATAGTGCTCTATAGGAAGCTACTGTAGCTCTTTGGAAACAGTGCTACCATGCATCAGCAGGAAGCTAAGACTAGAAAAGGAAAAGCCAGACATAAGATTGCAGGAATTTGTCTCTAAAGCGAACAACTGTCAACGCACCCTTCAGTTCAAGTCTGTACTACCATTCATAATTACGCCACCTCAACAGTCATTATGTTTTTGTTTATCTTTCCAAAGGATCTCGTTCCTTTCACTTTTCTGGGTAGTACTGTCTTCCCGGTACACTCCAAATGAATGAAAGTGTGTCATCTCTCTGTGCGCTGAATGGAAATACTTCTCTATAGAAAAAAGAGTATAGTACGTCCTTCCTGAACAATGTTGCCCTTAGTAATTTAAACGTGCAACACACTGAGCAGAGATTAGAGGTAGACTAAACATGGGTCTTCTGGCATCATATTCTGGTCAGGTCGATAATATTACGGCTTTGGTAAGTCGTTTGCATTCAGACCTTTCTCCCAGGTGCTGCACAGAGCAATGAAGACAGTTGCCTGTGGCAATGTTGCCCTTAGACGTCTTTTGATGCTAAGCAATTAAAGCCAAATATCGGTCACTCCTTGACATAGTGAATTTTGGCTGAACTTTCCTATTCACATTTTTTCTCTAATTTAAAATAAATATTAACCTTATCTTGCAGCTCATTTATATGAATTCATAAATAAAAAAGCAACATAGTACTCAGTACATCGGAATGAAAGAGCTCAGTCATGGAATTTTTCAACTAAAATGAAGACAATATTTTTCGGTTTTTAAACTTTTAATTTTGATTTTGACTCGTCACAATATATAATAAAATACATTTAGTTCACATTTAACTCAAATTTATAAGCCACATATGATTATTTATATGGGCTGTTAATACCTGAATACGGTGGGCTGTGAGGTATATATAGGAAGGCTATTTCAGGATTAAATAAGAAGAAAAGAATTTTCATGGCTAGACAGGTCTCTCTAACATGAAAGACAGTTACAGCGACGTTAAGTGAGAAGAAATTTGTGTTTGTGTGTGTGAAGAAAATAAGCAAGTATAAGTAGTGTAAGTCTAAATGTAAAAAGGTTTATCCATATTTGACAAATTGGCTATTTCAATATTAAGCTACGAATTTTCGTGAATTATCAGAGGGCTCCTACAAAATAGTAATAATCGCAATTTATTGGTTTCGTTGTTATGTAATAAATTAGGCTGTAACCTAAACTTCCAAATCGTAGGTACAAAACATTAAGGTAAGATGAAAACTACCAAATGCACTAAGGAGTTCGTATTCAACGTTACATCACTAGCACTCCGTGACCTATTAGGAATCTCATTGAATTGCTGCCACTAGCGGTACACCACTGTTGAGTTAAATTGCAATTCTCACTTGACTTGTGTTCGAGATTGACACCGAATAATTGATGATGATTAACATGAAGCGTGCTTTTCGTTGTGTATATTTAGGATTGAATTTAATATAATTGCTCTAGGAATGTCTTGTTTTCAAATTTTTCTTTGGTGTTATATTTCACATGTTTATTTTTTATGTGGGGGAATTTTATTTATATTATAATGATTAAATTGTTAATGTTAACATTAAATCGAAACATTAAATTATTAATATTTTAGCCTTCAGTCACATTGTGTTTCATGGTACTTTTTCAGCAAGTTCCATTTTATACTTTTGATTTCTTTTTTGGACACGTTGATTTTACGTCTTCTTAATTTTACTGCATTATTTGTGTTGAATTAGAAAGATTTGTCCAACGTTATATTGAAAAATCAATATACTCCTGAATTTTTGTACAACAGTGTATATTTTTTGGTTTCTAATATTTTGGTATTTTAATTTTTGAAATATTTAATGGTGTTTCCAAATATTCTACAAATTTTTTTCTGTAAATTAGTTTCTGGCCAGTAAGACGAGTTTAGATCTGCAAATCAACCGTTGTAAATTACATCCAAAATCTACAAATGTTATAGTTTATTTTCTTTTTTCGCATTTCTCCCAATTTTTCAGAATAGATTTCATGTCTAGTAATGTAATTTTACATATTGCGCGGTTTAAATTTCCGATTATTTTTCTTGTGTTCATTTGAATAAATTTTCTTTCTGATCAATGTACGGTTATATATATTTTTTTGTTTTCTTTTTCTTTATTACAAAAAAATATATTCATTTTTCTTCTATTATATATATATATATATATATATATATATATATATATATACATCACAAATATATTAAACATCTCTGCGAATCGTGATCCAATTTCAAATCCACCACACAACAATAGGTCCACAAAGTCGGCTTGTTAGTGGTCTAGCCGTGAAGAATCTATTTATTTATTTACATTTACACAGCTTACATTTTTACTCACTCTCTGGACCGTTATACTCCTTTACCATACAACTTATTACCAACCAATTGTTTGCATCCTTTTACATTTTATTACCAATCAAACAATGATTTAAATCTTTTTTCAATTTATATGGTGATGATGTGTTATATTTTTTCATTTTGAGTATGTGATATACATCTTGAAGCTTAAAGAAAATTCCGTCTTACTACTCACATATTTGAATCTTCATTTCTTTGAATTTTGTAAGTAATTTTTATATTTTGATCTGTTGATAATTTTTAGAATGATAGATTTTATTTTGTAAATTTTATCGTTGAAATTTTTTGCATTTTTTAATCATTGAACTCTTTTGCAATTTGGATTTCCCAATTCAGCCTACCAGGAATTATAGATTTTATTTTTGTAGATTTTATCGCTGAATTTGTTTGCATCTTTTAATCATGAACTCTTTTGCAATTTGGATTTCCTAATTCAG
>BMAW01042085.1:470451-543865 GCA_019974015.1 Nephila pilipes | reverse complement strand
CCACCATATAAAAACGTTGGTTTTTATATCGAATTATTTAAGTATGGTTATATGTGTGGCATGGTGTGTAGGAAGGGATGCCATCTCAGGATGTCGTCCTTGTCACTTGACTGAGGTTCAAAATTATGAGGTCCATCGCCAATAGCTCTCGTGTTGCTTCTAGTGCAACGTTAATAAAATAAAACCAAGCTTAATAGCTCTCGATCATTAATTTACATTTAATTAGAATAAGTAATTAAATGTACTGCAAATGAAATAATTTTATTGCATGAGCATTTCATGATTTGATTGCTACATAAATTTTACTATCTAATTGTAATAAGCTAAGTAAAATAGATTAAAATTAATATTATTATAAGCAACTCAAGCCAAAATAATGTATAATTCAAAGTATCAAGATTAAAAGTAAATTTAAGAAAGTTGTAAGAAGGTTTATATTATTGAAAATAAAGAAAGAAATATGACAGAGAAATTGCTCATATATTTGTATTGTTAAATTATGCAGAAAAATATATAAATCTTGCATATTAAGGAATGTAAGCAAATTTTTACCAAACATTTTTACTGAATATTATGCTCAAAGAAAAATCTTACATATAATTTTGTAATAGACCTTACAAACAGGTATTAAATCAAATATGAACACTCAACGATAATAAAATATTTTAGCATTATTTATCCAGTAAAAAAATTTAATTACCTTAATGCTGCATTGAGTTTTAAGAATAATTATTTTCAATTTAAAAGAAAATGAAGAACTAAAAGTAGCTCTATAAAGAAGTTTTTCATTCAATGTAAATAACAAGAGTACTTCAAATGAAATACACTGCATACAATTATTGCAGTAATTATATAAACAGAATATAATCAGCTACATAAATACAACAATAAGCTTAATGGAAATAATAATTGTGAGGATGGTGTATGTATCTGTATATCTCGTTTTTTTTTTATCGAGACTATATTAAAAAATCGACAAATTAGAGATATGCTACGATTGATTTAAATCCAAATCTTCCTTAGTAAATATTTTATGTTTTTTGAAATAGGTTAGTCCATTTTGTAAATGGTTGAATCAATAACAATTTTATTACTTTCTCGAATAAATACAAACTTTTTGTATCATTAATACATCTAAATTTCCTAAATGCGAAAAACATTCGTGATTTGTTTTTTATCTCTGCCCTCCAAACTGTGTGTGAGCTATTCTTTGAAAGTGCTTGGAAATATTTGCATAGTTCTTATAGTGAAGCTCTTCAGATCTGCTATTCAGATAAGGAAAGCAAGGTCAGGGGTGCAATCAATGTTCACAGAGGGGAGAGGGGAAAGTCGTAAGGTCATTCGTTACAAAGATAAGGTCACCAAGCTTTGCCAGCTTGAATGAAGAGAGTGTTTGAATGGTCAGAGATCTCTGAGCGGGATGCCTTCTAAAAACTCGTATTTCTTCGAAGTCATACAGCTGTACCGTACAAACTTGGCAATGTATTTATTTCTAGTTTACAGAATTTTGGGATTTCTCTTACTTGGCATGAGTAATATAATATGAAAAGAAAAGCCACAAAAAAGTTGCCGAAGGTGACGGCCGAGTTCTCGTATGGACGAGGAATGAGGAAGAGAGGTTTCAGTCCTCGGAGTTGGCTGTACAGTGAATGCATCCTTTCGAAAATTTCGACAGTGGTACATAGTAGATATTTGTGACCTTGTTTTGATGTGTAGGATATAAACGCATATTACAGCTAATTCATATTAAATTTTGCACGCCCCAATAATATTTTTCATAAACAATTTACTTAAATTTATGTAAAAATGTATAAATGTTTTTCTCAACGGCTTTAAAAAGGTGATGCGAGTTTTGTTGTTACATTCTAAGTCTATATTACGCTCATGACTAAAATGTGACTGAAATAATCACATTTCATCTTGACTGATTTCTAGGGGGACAGCAGTTTACCTTTATAATAAGTCTTATATGTTCACTGCATATGGGAATATAATTTGTTTAATTTAAGTATAAAGTGTTGCATGCAAGACAAAATTCTACAAGATAAAACATATTTAACGAAGAGGATGTAAAATGCTAATCATGACCCAAGTTGCACTCGGAATATATTCTCGGTATGATTTCATTTTTCTAAATATTAAATTTTTATATGTAATTTTTATAATACACACAGAGAACTTTTTTGTTCTGGTTTTCATTCAATATAAAAAAAAAGGGTTTATTATTTTAATACTTTATGCAAATAATTTTTGGAATTAATTTATCACTCATCCACCCCTCCCCTTATTTTTGAGAGGGGAATATACTTAAAGTAAAAACCAATTTTTGATCATCAAACGGATACACTTTTTCACATATAAGCTACTTTTTCATGTTTAAATTTTAAGATTTCATACTTTTTTCAAGTAATTAATGATTAGTTATACTTTCAAAAATTATTTAAAAATTTTATTAACATTTTATTTGTGTCATTCGAATATTTATTTAATTTATTCTGAATCGTGCTGATTTTTTAGCCTGCGTGGTTACAGGTTACATGCAATATTTAGTCGTTTTACAGAAAATTTTTAAGGAAACATTGAATGTGTTGATCTAAAAACTAAAATATGTATATAATATTTAAAAAAAATCGCATTGTAAAGAACAAAGTAAACGCTTAAAGTCATTGTATTATTTAAGTACTTTTAATATAATTATATCTGGATTTTTATAATCTATTTACTCTGAATTATGTTCATTTTCAGCTGCGTTTCTTTATGAAATATTAGTTTTTAGAATTAAATTAATTATTATTAGTAGTAATTAGAATTTGTTCCGATATTTCATATTACTGTTTCATTCCCAAATATTTTGTTTAGATTTGTTAATAATAATATAAATTGAAATTTTGAGAATAGCCATTACATTCCCAACAAAATTCTACATTTATAAATTTAAGAATGCCATTTTTTTTTTGTAAAATTATTTTCAACAAGAACGGTAATTTATGTGTTGATTTTATGAACTATTTGTTTTCAAACCACTATATGAAAAACGATGTAAATTTCTAAATCTGTTGATCTTTAGTGAAATAACAAGCATGGAATCAAATGGTTGATTAAGTTAACTCAGCATCTCCTTTAAATAAGTAAACAAAATAAAAAAAAAGTTCAATGCAAAGTTTGGCAAAGAACATATTTAGCCACTCAAAAATTGGTGCATTTTTCTTTATAATTATTTTTAAATTACTGAATTAAATATAAGAATTAAAGTAAACGATGAAATATAGAGACATAGACAATAGAAAACTTTTCAAATATTCAAATTACAGGAAACGATAAATTATTAAATTGAATATATTTAAGCTAAATGTAATTAAAATTGAAGCAAACGATAAAAAATTGAAAATTGATCTGGTATGCCAAAACGCCCCTTGTTTGGCTAGAGAATAATACTAATAAAATGTACTTAATTTGTTAAAAAAGAATATTGAATTTTTGACACGGAAAACTGGAGTTAAATAGAACCCAACAACATTTTTTTTTACATTCGTTGGATAAAAGGGTAGTAAAATATTGCTTGATCGCATTTCCATTGCGGTTTTGTGAAATGGTTTTGATAAAACAATTCTCCATCGCCCCTTTCGAAAAATCCTATCTATAACGAGTTGAGCTCTTCTTCGATAGTTAAGAATTTCCGAGTTTATAATAAGCGAGCTATTTTCAACATCATCGTTTGATGGATTTTAGCAACAAAATAATTTCCCAATGCTGTTCACTAGAGATATTCTTTCGGCAAATATTTTTTCCTTTATTTTAAATCACTTTTTTTTTCTTCTGAAAAGCTATAAGTAGTGATAAAAAATGGAAGATGATTTTGTGTTAAGACAATATGTACTTGTGGTTATATTTACTTCAAATTAACATCTTTCGATATTAATTCCAGTTTTTTTTAAAAAAATTGTTCAAAATATTAGATGTTATACATTAAATCAGTTGTAAATAAATACAAAATACAATTAAACAAAATTCAGTAGAATATTTGATCTTTCCGAAGAATACAAGGCTATAACACACTAACTTCAAAACGAGACTGTAGATGGCACCACATGATGGGAAAATCCTTAAAGTTAGGGTGTGGCATTGTCGTCTAGTAATTTTTGCCAGAGAGAGCTGGGATTTCGTGGAGTAAGGTCTCCTTTGTTACTGTCCAATCCTCGGCTATGTTTAAGTTTACTTGTGATAAACTTTTTTCCTTCTAAATGTTACTGTTAATTGTTTTAATTCCTGCTGTGATGTCTTATGTCATTAAAAATATAATAATTTACCTCGAGATGTTGTTGAATTCTTTTGCGTCAAAACAGTTTTGACATAAGAACGTCGGTTACAAGGCTAATTTTTTCAGTAATTAAATGATAATCAAGAAAAAAGTAATTTCATTGTTAATAATAAACAGATTTTAGATAATAAGAAATTACTTAAATGACTTGTAATCTTGATTATTAAACAACTATCTATTCTAGTACTTACGATAATAAAAATCACTCAAATTTTTACAAACTTTAATTTATTTTTTTCTGTTCGAATCAAATCACTTTAACCTAATTTCTATTTACTTTTATTACATAATTAATTTAATTCTTCAAATAGGTAAGCATTTCTTTAAGAAATATTTTTTAAACTTATTTAAAAATTCAAAGCAAAATCTCATATAAACGGGAAGAAGATGGCTGGAGTGCAGTTTAGACGACAACACTTTTCCGAAAACAAGATCGTTTGAAAGATGGTAAATGTCCAGAAAAAACAGTGAATTACTACGCAGACAGTTTGTCCCGCGGATCGTTCTGAGCAAGGTTGCTACGAACTGGTTCCTCTCAAGGGCAATGCCTTGGCAGTCAATCTTATTATTCGAAATCGGGATTTGGCAAGGAAAAATCTTCAACCCCGTAAAGTAAAGATTCCCCGAAAACTTGTATCTATAAATTGTATATCAGTGTATTCTTATGAACTTATTCTGTTTTGGCACCATGCCAATTTATTTTTAACGATTTTTATGCAATGATTTCAATTGGAACGATTCTTATTTGTTGATTTTTTTTTGTGTATATCGTATCATTATTTATGCCTGTTATAAATAGAGTAGTTCTGACAGAATTGTAGGTTTTATTTGATGTTATTTTAATATATGGCTATGCCCTAGATTTTTATTCTTGACGGATATTCGAAGCACTAGGATTGTGCAAGTACATTTTTGATTAGATATTTAATATTGAAGAATAGCATAGAATAAAATAAATAAGTTTGATTATTTTCTATGTAGATTGTATTCTGATAAAAGAACATTTTTGGTTTTATTATGATATTTAACGTATTCATTATATGAAATTTTACAAAATTGAGTTGTGCACAAAATAATTGTATCGAAAGTTTTGATATTTGATGATTATTCAAAGCTTTGCGAACACAAAACTTGTTTAGTGTTTGTTTTTAAATCTGTCAATGTTTTCTTTCTTTTTTTTTTTTTTTTTGCTTGAATGATCTGATATTATGCTACTGTGAATGGAGTATTGTAGCCTATTAATTTGAACAGTTTGTTTACGTATAGTGCTCATTGATTACACATTAATGGTTACTAGAGATTTATTATCTAGTTATTTGAATATTTATTAATTACTGTTCCTTAAGGGCTGACGTTAATATTAAGAGAAAGACTCTGGTTACTGGCATCCATTAATGTATGATATGTTTTAGAAATGTATTATTAGATTAAACTCATATACATCTATTGTCAGAGATATATTTTATTTTTCTATATAAATTATTAGAAAATCTCTATTACTTTTAAGAGTTATATTTCCCTTTCTATCCATATATATATATTTTTTAAAAAATGAGGAGTTAATAAACACCAAGCACCATGGCATTTTAAACTAAGGGTAGAAAAGAAGATTTACGTAATTTGGCTGAAGAAATGGGAGGAAATCCAACTCCCGAAATGAAGATACTAGATCTAAAGAAAATTATTATGGTAATTAATTTTATGATGAAGAATTTGTAAAGAGAACATTAGAGATGATCATTAATACCAGGTTCGAGGAAACTTAGAAAAATCGAATGGAGCTGGAAGCTCAGTAGAAACAAAGGGAGTTGGAAGCTCAGCTGATAAGAAAACAAATGGAGTTTGAACTGAGAAAACTCGAAATGAAGTGTGGAAAGACAATCCTGAATGATATCGTAGACACAGGTGCACAAATATCTGTCGTACGTGTAGATTTGGTGGGCGATATGCCTTACGAAGAAAAATGCAAGAAAAATAAAAATTCTAATCTTTTAAATCAATTAGAAAAATTGCGGAATGAAATCTGTACCCTAAGTGAAGAAAAAGACATATTGAAAAACAAGAGGAAGAGCAAAAGACAAAACTGTTGGAGATTCGACAAAAAAGAATATTGGGGAAAGAAAAGGATGTGACAGAAGAAAATATTTCTATTGGAGAAAGAGAGGAATTAGTATTAAAGGTGCACAGTCAGTCAAGTGAAGATTTATCGAATCGACTAGAGAAACTGGGAAAAGAAACATATGTTTTAAATGGAGGAAAGAAGAAAGCAGAGGGAGCTTTCATAAAAATTAACCCCATACTGAAACCAATACTTTTGGAAAAAGATAAAGATTTAGGACATAATTAAGGGGGCAGAACGAGTAAATAGAAGTTTTTCACTCAGAAAGGAAAGAAATATAAATTTTACAGCGAAAGGAATGATTCTATTGCAAGGGAAGAAACGTTTTAAAAGATATCAGATACGTTTCCTAAAGAAAGAAAATATAAGTACCACAAAAAGACGAGGGTTCCCTCCCGAAGGAAGGAAAAACAGTAAGGTTGACAGAAAGAAAAGCGTAATTGAACTCACGGGGAGAGAGCACCCCTTTACAAAGAGGCGAAATTTTTATAACCGCAAAGAAAGGCAAAAACCAGTCCCCTTTGATTCAGGTGGAGTGAATGGATTCCAGCCCAAGAAGTGCCTCTTTCACAATGAAGAGAAAGATATGACAATGGAATTGTTCTGGCCCAAAGAAATGATAAAGAATAAGAGCATAACATTTTATACCTTATTAAAAAAATTTCTGATATAGGGAAAAGCTATTGCCATGTTAAACGATCATAATGGTTCGTCCTATCGTGCCATTAAGAAATAGATTTCCAGTAATTTTAATGTGAAAAAAAATTGCGGCATATATAAAGTGGTACATTGATACTGCTGTTGCTTCGTGTATTATCCACATGAAAGGAAAAGGTGTCCAAGGCTCTTTTCGATTATTAATTATGTTATTATATTAATAGTATTATTATATATTAATAGTATTATTATATATTAATAGGAATAATTAATTGTGTTATTTGTTTGATGTTTATAAATTTATCTGTGTTTGTATGCATATTTGTATGATTTTTATATTAAGTGGGAGCTGCATAGATGGAAGGCTCTCACCTTAATATTTTTTTTGTTGTGTGTAATAGGACAATTACTTGTTCGAGTTGTATTTTCTTTAGCTACATCGACACTCCTGTGACGGATTTGCTTTCCTCGATGGGAGTAGTAAAGATTTATGAAAAATAACAACTCAACTTGACGAGCAGAGCAGGAAGAACGCAACGCTAGGCGAGTTAAGTGAGAAAGAATGCGAGGAACAGTTGAACAATGTCGGAAGAAACAAGCAATGTCTGATAATTCAAATAAATGCGTAGTATTATTGCAAATGTTGTGTATCATGCTGCATTAATGTTTAAATTAAAGTTTTGCAGCTAAAGAAAAAGTCTGAATTAACTTATTAATTTCTCTTTTACAACCACTCTAACCACCTTACAACAACTCGACCAAATGGAACGTGTTCTACTGGAGTTTTTTGCCTTTTTCATTTACTTTTGCTACGCGAGCAATAACACGTTGATATTTACGCGTACTAGATTGTCATTTCGGACACTGACCCTGCATTGGCTAATTCATGCCAGAACAGCTGTTATAATATACTGCTATTACAGAGTTTTGCATTTCGGGAAAATCACCAACATTGCTTCAAAAGAAATACCATATAAAGTTTGTAATTTATTAATAAATTTGTCGGTATAAAGTTTTCTTTTCCATCGAATCCTTTCCAACGTGAATCTAGTTTACGAAGGCGGGTTCTTAATCTTTTCCGAGCATGCCCAATGCTCTGATATATGGCGACACTATTTTCTCCATATATATCCTTCACTGCTGAATAATCTAGTGAGTCACCGTCTTTGTAAAAGAATGAATACTTCAGGTGTGGCAAGAGCGTTCGAAGATATGATATACACCAACAGATTCTGTGATAACTCAGAATGATATTGAGACATTTGTGATCTCTGGATACAATTAATCTCTTGTTTTCAGCACATATACGACAATTCTTTGACATATGAACAACTTTACCCGTATCAATGGATAAAGTTGCTATACACCCACTTAATGTGTGGCCTCGACATTGTCATCAAAAAATACACCGTAGCTTGACATATTCTCCTCCAGACGATTCAACTTTTCTTATTTCAGAAGCTGCTGCATTCATGCAATCTTACGCTATAATTGAAGCAACTTTTAACTTCTCTTCTCAATTTCTGAAAACTGATTTCGATGAGGATGACGTATCTAATGCAACACTCATCGTTTTTGAAGCATTATGGTATTTTGCTAAAATTCACATACCTAGTACAAACTGAACATTTATCTCAATCATTTTATTTCCTTTTTTAGATGGTGAAAAAACATGAACAAAGTTACAGTTTATACATTTCAACAACATATTGAAAAGAAAATTAAAAATTGTCTCTTCCTTCAGTTTTAATTATTGTGATAAACGCAATGTGGGCATATGAGGAATTCAATGACACTTGAATTTATTTGTACTCCAAAAATCTTCTACCAAGTGTATTTCTTTTCTTGTTGAAGCTTTCCTTCATTATTTTTTCCTCGGCTCCAATTTTAAGCTCACTGCTTGTATTGACTGTTTCAGTTGTTTTACAAGTAGAATGACGATTTCTGTGGAAATTCTTTTGTTATATTGAAGTTTATTTTTCGAGCTACCCATAGTATAAGAAAAAAATTAGTTCATAAAGTTATTATACAATTTAAACAGCTATTTCAAACAGAAATAAAATGAAAATTAAAAGCAAAAATTGGACGCAACTCAACGTAGATCAGCAAAGTAATAAAGAGAGTGTATGCTGCAATTGATATTTCGGAAATGTTACTATTAAATGTGATGTCATATTTCTAAAAATGAATCTTAATATGTTTTAAATTTTTTAAAAATATATATATAAGCAGTAAATATTTTTTAAAACTGAAGAAAAACTGGAATATTTATTTATGAGAAGACTCTAATTTCCGGTTTCGGAACTTCGATTTCTGGCTTTTTTTAAGAAATCGTCTGATTTTAAAATGCTTATAACTTCATTTCTATGTATCGCAGCTACAAATGGGAGATAGCTTTAGAAAGAGAAAATTTCAAATACTGTAATGGACAAATAAAAAAATCAATATTTCTGCCAAATTCTAGTAGTAGGATAATTTGATATTCATTGGCAAACAGAAATCATGCCATAAATATGTGTTATGCTAATTTTCAGAGGGAATGCAAATCTTAGTTACGGAACGAATTAAAATTTTTGGTCTATTATATAAACTGAATTTGAGATAATGGCAAACCACTAGTATCGCCCCAGCCAATATTCCTGCGTTTTAACATAGGCAGACGAATCTTACAGTTGCTATTTTAAGATATCTACTTCAATGGAATAATATCATAAAAAACAGTACATTTTTGTAGTTTCCGTTATTTTGTGAGTTTGACAATTAGAGTGTACTGTATTAAAATTCATACAACTATACATAGAATTTTCTGCTTAAATTTGTAAGTATTAGTGAATCTCCATTACTTAGGCGTTTTCGGTATTCCAGTGGTGCTCTGATTCGATATCTGTAGGATTAACGATAGAGCTCTCGCTGAATTATATTTGGTAATTGCATTTTCTCTAATAAAAAATGAAATAAAATTGTTCCATGCAAAGTACAGGTTTAGCCATTAAAAGGTTAACTTTTTTTTTAAAAAAAAATTGTTAAATTATTCAATTAAATATTAAAATTAAAGCAAACGATCAGATGACAAAAGAATGAAAATTTGATTGACTGACTGACTCGCTTTATTAGGGATTGGCCAGAAAAGATATTTAGAAAACACTTTATTTGAAAAGTTCTCGGGTGACCATTTTTTCATTGACTAAAACAATAGCCCCTCGATTCGAAAAGAAAATAATTGGCTAATTAGCATGACAAACGGCGTTCATTTCAATTTTTATTAATACACAATCTGGTTTTGATATGTTATACTGCAAAAAATCAAAAAAGCAGTTATAAAAACATATGTATTTTTTTTCTTTTTGTAAATAATTGTTCGATTCCCACGAAAATGTTTATAATTTAATTTTTTTCTCAGATTCTATATAAGCTTTAAAATTAATAAATTTAATAGTCTAGAACAACAATTAAAAATTGGTTTTGGATTAAATGAAATTTTATTTTGAAATGAAACTATAAGTGTTGTGACACAATACTCTCAAACTAGTAAGAACGGTGTGAATCCATTTATCTCGAGAGGCACTTTCTCCCACACAATATACGAGTAGACTGATTGTATCCGTTTAGTACCGACATGTGGGTTATTCGTGTCCGACTTCGTAATTTGAACCTCTTCAAGTGACATGGACGACACCTGAGATGACCCCCAACTATCCTAATCTCCACATCAACCCAACAAAAGGAGGAAGCCTCGGCATATGTAACGTGCATCTGCCGCGCTACACGTCGATTTTCAATTGGTTCCAGGACTGGATTCTACGATTCCACTGAAACTGCGCCAGCCATGAGCCACTTCACGGTAGCCGAGTGGTCATTAACCATACACACTGTAGAAATAATTTTAATAAAAGGTCTTATTAACTAAATATGAGATTAAGTGAGATATATGACAAGTGAATTACCCTTCTCTGGGGGGGGGGGGGGGGATGATGTAAATGATGTTATTTGATTTTAGATCCTCATTTTGTGAATAAACCTCGATTTTCGTATATTAGATTAAAAAATATTGAGGTGTAGTTAATAAAATTGATGAGATATATTCACAAACGGAGGAGAATTTAATAAAGCATTTAATGCTAAAAGTTGTATATTGGAGGAAGATCTGTAGCAGTAGCAGTGTGTGCGAGAAATTTTACTATAGCTGATACTGAAGACACCTTCGATCCTGACGTGAACCCACCTTAAGAATTATTTCAGATAAGTTTATCTATTACATACTCCATAGGTTCGAATGCGATGAAGGACTTGTTCCACATGTGTAATAAAACAGGCATTGAATTTCGAATGTTCGAAGATCCTATAAAGTCCAATTTGATTTCTGTCGTTGTCTGACTTTTAAATAATTAGCTGAACTTTATTTATTTGTGATGGAGAAATTAGTTAAAGGAAGTACAACCAAAGTATTTCAAAGAAATTAAATAAGCTATTTTGAATTCGTTATTTTTATAATACATTAATTGCGGATAGTTTAATCAATAATATCAATTTATATACAAAATTCATTCATTGACATGAAGGACATATGAGTAAATAATTTGTAATTATAACGAGGTAGATTCCTGTTAATTTGTAACTGTGTAGTTTTTCGTTTAACAGTTATCCGACATCATTTACACCTATCGTTCAGCAGGTAATAGTTGATAACAAGACACAATATCTATGATATTTCTTCCTTTTTCACATTTTTTTCAATCTTTGAACCATATTGTGTAAATTATTCCTATTTTTCGAAAGATTGATTTAACTTTTTATAGGAAATTCGTTGTTAATTTCGTTCACTCTATATCTTAGGAGTGTCGTCCTCGTCACTTGACCGAGGCTCAAAATTACCTCGTGTTGGAAAGTTTACTAGGTTTTTGGAAAGTTTACTAGGTTCCTTAAACCACCTTTTGAGGAAAATGGCATATACAGATATTTTTCTCTAATGCTTTCCGCTTTAAAAAAATTTGTTTTCTTTACAAATTTAAAATTCCTTTTGTAGAGTTATATTCATCAAATTCTCATAAATAATAGATATATGAAATAAGCAAGTGTCCTCTACATTTCACACAGCTTAATAAAAGATGCGATATTTGAAGCATTTGGAGGTCTCACTTGCTTATGTGAGTCAAACGTTTTTATGATTTTCATTAACCTCAGGATTTAGGGATAAAAATGCTTCACTTCCCTAAGTGAATGCATTTTCGAGGGGTAGATTTAATTTTATTTAAAATACAATAATCCCTCATTAATTCGGAACTCGTTAAACCAAACATCGCTTTATCCGGATAACAAGTTCAAAAAAATTCATAATTTACGAACGCAAATAAAAAGTTTTGTTAGGAGAGCAATACTGTGGGCTACTCAAATTAGTATTGTGACAAGCAGCTGTGAAGTTAAAATTCTTATATATCGTTTCATGGAATTCATTTTATTGATTCTTATTTTTCATTTTATGGAATTCATTTTATTCTTTCATTCGAATAACTTTAAAACGAATAACTTCAAGTGAACTCTAAATTCACTTGAAAAGAATCCAAAAAATTCAAATTGAAGATTTCTTGGATTTTGAGATAAAATACGCTGAACGCTAGAGCAATGTGATTATGTTTAAATATTACGCTCTTTTGTGGTATCTGCGTTAATTAATTCAAGAAATTAACGGTAAAGGTCAGCAACAAAAGGTCAATCGTCTTTTCAAACCAATGAGCCTGTCCAGTGTGATCAGAGAAAATGAGGATGCAATTTTTTCAACACTTTTCTGTCAAATTCTAAGTTTTTTTTGACCTAATATATATCATGTAAGTAAGGCATTGATTTTAATTCACTCAAGTGGAATTATTAACCAATTTTCTTTGTCTAGTTTCAAAATGCATGATCTTTTCACTATACAGAGTGTTTAGGTACGTGCCGTGGTTCATTTTATAATTAGTTTGTTTAATCTGGACGAGCCCAAACAGTTTGGATTAATGAGAGTGCATTGTATATTGAAAATAAAATTTATTAATAATGGAGAAAGCTATAGTTTGGGTACCTCAAAAAATAATTTTATGGGTTTATCTGTAGCCATAACAAAAAGTATAAATTTTTTTGGGAACAATCAATTAATCCACTTAATTAAAAACTGTATCTATAGTAAAGGGAAAAAATATTTTAATTTGTTATAAATTTCTAGGAAAAAACAAATATTACCTACATATGAAGAATATCTGTAATTTAATGCACGTCCAACTAGTATAAATTCCATAGTAGCATTATGGGAAGTAATATTCATTGTGATAAATTTTTTACAACATATTTATATTAAAAGTTCATATTCATCCTATTTGAACACACATAAAATAGGCACATCAGAAAAAAATTATTTTATACAAAAAATTATTTTAGATTTTAATTTTTTTCAAAATATTTTCATATTTTAAAATGCCTTTTACTACTGCTACAAATTGTAATATTTTCAAACAATTTTTTGCTCAATTTCTTCGGAGTATTTATGACAATTCTGAGCATGAGTGTAGTTGTGCTAGTATTAATCACAGATTATTTTCCTGTTCACACACTACAGTAAAAAAAACCCCTACATATATCGAATTTGAAGAACTTTTTTTCAAAATTAATTGTTAATTTAAATCCATATTCCGTGCACAGAATCGTTAAACATATGAAAAAGAACTTGAACAAATTTCAATATGTCATATTGTTTACAACAAAAAAAACCCACCTTTGAATTTTAAGTATATGACTCTTATGAAAAATAAAAAGCTAAGAAAAAATAGCTTAAAGTTTTGAAAGTCATTGCAATATGATTTGGCCCATTTTTGAAGGAAATTTAAATAATATAGTTAGAGCTATGAAATTTTGTATACATATTTAGAAAGGCTATGCCATTAAATTAAAACAATAAAAATATTTTTGAAATTTTGATGATTTTTAGGGTATGGGTCCTATTAAAAAATTGTTCAATTTTTCAATCCACAAATTCTTATATTCATTTTCATCAAAAGAAAAATCTTTCACACTATTTGCCTGTAATTTTGTTACGCAGAACCTTATTAATTCATATACAATTATACGCTAAAACTGTATTTTAATTTGTTTAAGGGAAATGCTCCACTTGAATGGTCGGTTTTATTAGCGTCGCACAAGAAGCAACACAATGACTATTGGCAACTTGAACTGGCCCCTCCCTCTCCTAACTTCCACACCACGCCAACGGAAGGACTTTGAGCTTCGATTCGACAGATATAACGTGCATCAGCAATGGCTACACGGTGGGTCTTCAATGAAATCAAGGTTTGAACACCCGACTCGACGTCGTCCACGAGTCCACTACCATGATCACTATAGGCTAACGTGGCTATTCCACTTTCAAGGGAAAACAGTCAAAATGAATTTTTAAATACATATTTGAGGACATGTTATGCGAAAGGAGTGTCAGGAAGTTCAAATAGTTAAAATTCTGTAGAAAGACATTAGAGTAACTTAATTTGAATTAAATAGTGTGACAAATTGTACAAAGATAAAAATATAGGATTCCAAATGAACCATAACCAGATGAATCAGTTTGAAACGGAAATACTTACATAATTATTCCATTAATCATATAACTTCAAAACATCCCTGGAAACCATTTTTTGGAAAGTTTATTCAGGTGCTGCGTCATATTTTCCATCACTTCTTCTGAGATAGCAAAACGATGTCCCTTCAATTTCTATTCCAGTTGTAGAAGCAGGTAAGAGCCCACTGGGTTAAAGGAATAGGGAGAGTGCTTCGTTGTGCCTAGAAAGGTATTCTTTTACGATCAGGGAGCGATTGGTCTCACTATTGTCATGCAACAAATATCAATCATATCCTGCCGATTTTTCCGGCCGTTTGGAAAGTCAACTGAAGCTAGGAATTTTCTCATTTGTTTCTCCTGAGCTACTGAGGAGAAACACATAAGACCTTTTTGAAAAAACAGAGGGTTCAAGGTTTTATGGTCCGTGTATATTGTAAAATACCTGACCTTCAAACTAATACCGAAAGTTTTTTAAGTCTAATTATGCACGCACTAGACACAGAAACTCACAACGCAGGCAAGTAAAACACTGAATTTTATTTACAAAACATGCACTTTATAAAGGAACAGGTACACCACCTATCGATGACATCATCAAAAGAAAGGCGGGGCGTTAACATTCTCCCCCCTGTTGCCATGGTTACATGCAAGAAATTTCACAATACATATAAACGAACAATAAATTAAAATGCATTATTATCAATTTACACACAGAATAAAACTATACATTCACTAAAATCTTTACAAATATAAATTCACAGAAATTCATGAAATATACAATCTTATGTTGGCACAGGTAGTAAACACACTCGAGAAATAGCTCGCTTATATTCTCCTTTTTCAGTCCTCACTTTCACAACTAGAACTAAATTATCATCGCCTTTATAAAGCTCTAAAATCCTACCCAATGGCCATTTAAATGGAAGCATATTGTCCTCAATGAGAACTACCATATCTCCTATCCTAACGTTTTCTTTTAGAAATTGCCACTTATTGCGTTGTTGGAGTTCATTCAAATAACCTCGATGCCATTTAATCCAAATAAGCTGCACAAATCTCGTAACTCGTTGCCATCTTCTTAGGATATTCTCATTTAGATCAACTAAGTTAGGCTCACTGATTGAATTAATAGGTCTACCTTTTAAAACGTGCACAGGTGTTAAAGCTTTTAAGTCATATTGGTTGATAAGGGACATAAAGGTCTAGAATTCAAGATTCCCTCTATTTGGATGCACACGGTCAAGAATTCCTCATAGGTTAAGTTAGACTTTCCCATTACTCTCTTAAGGTGGTATTTAACCAATTTTACGGCAGCCTCCCACAAACCACCAAAGGAAGGTGCTCTTGGAGGAATGAATTTCCAGTCAATTCCCTCACTCGATAAGAAACCAGCAAGATTCTCATCAGGCGTTTTAACCAGTGTTATAAGTCTCTTAATTTCTTGATTTGCTCCCACAAAGGTTGAGCCATTATCGGAATACAACTTTGCACATTTACCTCTACGACTAAAGAATCGCTTTGACGTCGCAATAAAGGCGTCAGATGTGAGATCTGTTACAATATCAATATGAATTGATTTAGAGACAAAACATACAAATATGCAAATATACATTTTATGCAATACGCCTTTTCTCTGATTGCGATATCTAATCATAAATGGGCTCCAAAAATCTACACCGGAGCAATTAAAGGGATAATCTGGAACTACTCTGTCTCGGGGTAAATTACCCATTAATTGAGTTGTAGCTATTGGTTTGGCTCTGAAACAAACGACACACTCGTGCATTATTTTCCTACACAAGGACCTACCATGTAGGGGCCAGTACTTCTGTCTTACACAGTGTAGAAGAGAGGATGCCCCAAGATGAAGATTTTTCTTATGGAAATACATAATAATTATATTCGTCAATTTATGATTACTGGGCAAGATTGCTGGATATTTGGCAACATAAGGCAAATCTGAATTTCCGAGGCGTTCACCTACTCTCAATATATCATCCCTGTCTAGGAAAGATTTAAATTTTTGATTTTACTATTTGGTAAGATAATCTTATAGTCATGGAGGTTTCGAATCTCACCTAAAAAAATCTCTCTTTGAGCCATTCGGTTCAATTTAGTTTCAGCCAGGTCTAATTCTGAGGCACATAGAGAACCAGACAGTATCACAAATAGTTTCAAATTATTTAGAAATCTTAACAAATAGCTAAAAATGCGAAGAAATTTTACATAATTATTACTCATACACAAGATATCAGATAAAAAGGATTGCTTACAATTTGCGAACACATTCACGCTATGTACAGAAACTTCAGACTTCACTGCCTTGAATTCACTGGAGTACTCAAACTCGTTCAGCAGACCAGAGCTTGGTTGTACACTGAATAACTTACCCCGTTCAAGAAACGGTGGGCCTCTCCACCGCAATTCTGATTCTGGAAGATCGTTAGGACGTAGTACACGCGAAATAAGATCAGCAGGATTTAGATTCGATGGTACGTGAATCCAATTACACTTTTCGGTCAATCTTTGAATCTTTGATACTCGATTAGCTATAAAGGTCTTGAGTTGATTCGCAGGTGTTTTTAACCACGCTAAGGCAGTCGTTGAATCCGTATGAAGCACAATATCACTAATCTCCAATTTTATACAGGAACGTATTTTCTGCACAAGCTGAGAGAGAAGAACACAGGCACAGAGCTCCAGTCGAGGTATTAAAATAATGCGAATAGGTGCAACACGCGACTTGCTTGCCAGAATAGTCACCTTTACACGATCGGTCTGATAGAAACACTGCAAGTAAACGACAGCTCCGTAAACTACTTCAGACGAATCTACAAAACCCTGAAGGACGACTCATAACCATGTATCGGTTAGAATAAATCTATTTATTTTCACCGTTTCAATACACTTAAAGGTATTGAAACGGTGAAAGGTACACAAACTCCTTCCATTCTTTGGCAATTTGATCTGGTAGCACATCATCCCAATCCAGTTTTTGCTGCCATAGTCTCTGTAAAAGGACCTTTGCTCTAGTTAACACTGGACCCAAGAAACCCAGAGGGTCATAAAGCCTCGCTATGACACTCAGTACTTCACCCTTAGTAAACGATGATTTACTCAAAATTGAGACTTTAAACACAAAACAATCTTGTAACGGTTTCCAACTGATGCCCAACGTTTTTACAGATAAGTCGGATTCAGCTGAGAAGGAGTGCTCAACGTCGGACGACGATGAACTATTCAACAACTCAGGAGAGTTAGAAGACCACTTGTTAAGTACCATTCCGCAAGATTGCAGGGCATCTTGTAGTTCTGACTGTAGCCGACGGGCAGTCTCTATATCAGGCGCTCCACTAACGATATCGTCCATATAGGTATCGTTCAGCAATGCTTCTGAGGCCAAAGGAAATCTCGTTTTCTCATCTTGAGCCAACTGCTGCAGGGTCCTTATAGCAAGAAAAGGAGCGTTGGACATTCCATAAGTTACAGTTTTCAAACGATAAGTTACGATCTCTTCCTCAGGTCCAACCTTCTACAGGATACGCTGAAGGTCTCTCTGACTCGCTTCTACAAGAATCTGCCTATACATCTTTTGTATATCTGTAGTGAAGGCAAACCTGTGTATCCGAAATCGAGTAATAGTCTCAAAGACATCTTCCACCACGTCTCCTTTCATTAGTATATCATTTAGACTTAGGCCTGTTGTAGTAGGGGATGAAGCATTGAATACAACTCTCAGTTTTGTTGTCAGTTTATCAGGGCGAAAAATACCATGGTGGGGTATATAGTATTGTATGGACGGTTCATTTGACTCAACAACCCTTTCCATATGACCCAACTCCTAATATTCACTCAAAAAAACCGTATACAAAGACAAATATTCCGAATCCCTAGACAAACGCTTCCACAACGAATTAAATTGTCTCACAGCTTTATCTTTGGAATTTCCTAAACACGACGGATCCTTACTCAACGTTATTGATACTACATATCTACCATCTCTATTTCTCTTATTGGTATTCCCAAAATGTTCCTCACATAAAGAAGCCTCCGTGAATATTTTGTACCTTACCTTACACTCTACTTCAACGCTTTCGATTTCCCAAAATTGTTTCAAGGTTTTGTTTAAGTCATCGTCGAGAACTAACCCACAATGAACACGATCCTCCACCACCTGATCTACAATCCCACTAACAACGTAACCAAAGACAGTATTTTGCAACAGCAATTGCGAGTTTTCAACATATATCTTTCCCGGTTTCAGCAGCTCATAAAAGACCTCCGCTCCAATCAACATATCGATTTTGTGAGGAACACTGAACCCAGGATCAGCTAAAGACAAATGCTCCGAAATATTAACATCCACACTGACCACTTTATTTGGAATAAGATCGGCAATTTTATTGACCACCAGCATCAATAACCCCTTCTCAAAGCTTTTATCTCTGTTTGCCACCGAAGTCCTTACACGATTCTTCACCACCACACTAGCATCATTAATGCATGAAAACACGGTATTTATTTTCTCCAAATTAAGATGCAACCTCTCTGCGCACGATCTAGTTCACAAACAAGATCGAGAATCACTATCAAGAAGACATCTCACCTCAACCCATTGCGAGAATTTGTTTTTAACAAATGCACGAATAGTGCTTAAAAGAACATTTTTTTGCTTTTCCCTTCACAAGGCTAGTTGCTACCATTTGGGATTGCGAAACCGCTTCCGGAGTTTCCTCGCTCTGTTTTGGAATAAAAACAGGTGCATCGAATTTCAACTGAGACGGGGGAATGCTAGAGTCTTCACGCGGGAAGTGAATCAAACTATGATGAGGCTTCGAGCAAAAACAATTTTTAACTGACCGACATTCACTGAATTTATGAGGCATAAAACAACGAAAACAATGATTATTTCGCTTAATCACCTCCGCTCTTTCCCAGACTGAAAGTCGCCTAAATTGTGGACATTTAGAAAGAGAGTGTGATAATCGCTTACAAAGAACACAAGTTGTATTTTTAGTTTCCGACAAGAAAACCTTGGATACATTTGTATTTGTTTTCCAATTTGGAGTTCTTTGCCATTTATTTCCTACCACTCGTTTTGATCCACCCACGGCATTTCTGTTCACTAATTCATTCGAATTCCCACCTCTAGATAATAAATAAATGTCACACTCTCGTCCAAGCTGCTTAGGTTTGAAAAAGCCTTCACCCTGTTTAATTCCAATATGCGTCTTTAATTCATGATCTAGAGTCTCAAAAAGTCTATCTGAAACTATAAGATCACACAGAGATTTAAAATCTGTTACTTTGCGCAATTGACAGTAATAGTCGAAGGAAGCACACAAACGAGAAGCAAATTGAACATAATTTTCCGATGGTTGTTTTTGAGCTCTTTTAAAATTATTAAGACACTCTTGTGGGGTGGGCTGAAATTCCCTTAATACTAATTCTTTTATTCTTTTATAATCGATATATAATCTCAGTCCTCTAGTCAACATAAGTAAGGAAGTTATTTACTTTTCTCTAATTGTAGAATCTCTGCCTTTTAATTCCACTAGGTACAGATTTATTTTCAGATGCGCTTTCCAAGATGAAACAAAGTTATACGGTTCCGATTTAACGGACAGGAATTGTGAAACTTTTACACTTAGATTAGACATTTCAGTTTTGGTTTGGAACTCGATTCTTTGTTTCGAAACTTGGGATATATCGCATGAAACTCTTCTTTGCATATAGCTCTAGCTCTTTTTCAAATTGGGATAATTTTAATTTCTGCCAGATCTTTTATCCCTCATTTACTTCTTGGATATTTGACACCTGGGTTATGAACAAGTCCACATCGTCCTATACAAATCCTTGATTCAATTGGGTTTTCAGTTGGATCACGCTTGCATCGAACGAGATCTCGGACAGTTTCATTTCGACCTTATGGCTCCAGTCGCTCTCATAGGTTTAAGTTAAAACCATAGTACTAGTTTACAAAAGTAGACTACACAAAACACTAAACAGAAACTCCAACTTCATTTCAGTTTCGATGATGAACCAAAGTCAGAAAGTCGAACCATTAGAAGATAAGAGGAATAATTCAAAGGCAGACAACACAATACACACAATAACAGCAAATTAACACTAAAACTTTCTACACATAAACCAATTAATGACAAATGCAAAACCTGCGACAACACAAATGCGAATAATTATGTATGAATCCGCCCACACTCTAAAACGCAAGAGATTCACATTAGCTCGAATGGGTCGGACCAAATAAATACGCACGCACTAAACTCAAGAAACTCACAACACGAAACTAAAGTAGACTGTAAAACCTGAATTTTATTTACAAAACATGCACTATATAAAGATTGGCCACCTATCGATGACATCATCAAAAGAAAGGCGGGGCGTTAACAACGTCCAAATAAATTGCTAAGAGCTTGTTGTCATAAGTGCTGTACTTTTGGTCAGTAACGCCCAGTATACATGAAAAAAAAAAAAATAAGAATAAAACTTGCGAAAAGTTGCAAGTTGTTACCACTGAAGCGACGATAGCAATGTTGGAAGCATCGGTCGTCAAGATTAGCTGTTGATAAGGGACTTGGTAAACTAAAGTTGTCGAATTAATAAGTTTACACATTTCAAATGCGCGTATTAAGCTATCGTCCGAAACAACCACCCGTTTATGTTTTTTTTTTTTTTTAATCTTTTAGCACCTCATCTAAGGGAGCTTGGGTTTGGGCAGCTTTTTTAATAAAACGACGGTCGCAAATCAGTATTTCCAAAAAGCATTTTATCTCTGGAATATTTTCACGTTTTGGAAATGTGGCTATAGCTTTGAGTTTCATTTTTTTGTGAGTTTATTTTTATTTTATTTTTAATTTTTTATTTATTTATTTTTGAGTTTTTTAATATGATATCAGATTAACGGCTGTATGAACTCAATTTTCTAGTGTTCATTCCAATACATTATTAGAATGTGTTTCACACCGTGATTTTCCCTTTTCCCAAGAAATGCATGGCTACAATATAAGAAATGACTTATGACAAATTTAACTCAGTGCTTCGTGTCTAATAAAGTATTTAATAAAAGTCAATCAGGATTTAATCGAAAAATCTTTTTCCTATAATTTTTAATTTTATGTTATAAGAGAAGTGCTCAAGTTATTATGAAACAATGAAAGATCACATTGTGTAGATAACCTAATTTAATCAATAAAGAAAGAAACCTTTTCACCAGAATTAATCGATAATATCATTTGTAAACACTGTCTAAATATTATGCAGGCACACAAAAAAGTATAGAAATAAAAAAATCAATGTTGGAGAAATTTTATTCCATAACTTGAGATGAGATCAATACTAATTTAATCAAGGTTTTTTATGTACTTATCATAAAATTGTTTAGAATTATTTTTATATCCTTGAGCAATATTCCACTGTAAAATTTATCTAACATTTTTTCTTCCCTTGATAAATTTATTACAATAGTAAGAAAGTTTTATGAAATTCTTTCTTCTTTGAAAAAGAATTATAAATAGAAGAATAGTAAACCGATGAAAATAAATGAAAAAGAAAAAGGAAAAAAGGTTAGCCATCTTGCAGATTCAATATTTAGGCATACAACTTTCAATTAAATAATTTGTTAAAATACAATTCTAACACCATTCACGATGTAATAAGTTTACTCAACAAACCAATTTCTTTAGACACTTTCTCAACTTTAGTCAATACGTTCCATTGTATTTGTTCAATCAGCGATAGTAGTTTTATTTCTTGCGTTTGTTCAATCGATTGAACAGAGTGAATGATACAATTCGAATAATCGATGCATCAAATATAGCCTTGGAAGAAAATGAAGCAAATAATGGAAAGGAAAAATAAACTTTTAGAAATGCTTCTTTACTATTTCAACCTTGCTGTTTTAATTACTATTGGTTATAATATCCTTTGGTTACTAGAATGGTCATTTACATATTTATGTTGGAGAACCTTAAGTTATGGCACGTGCATGGTGGTTGTTGAAGTTCTAATCTGAATTAAAGATTTAAAGCTATATATATATATATATATATATATATATATATATACTGTGTACAGCTTTAGAGATATCTAATTAGAAATAAAATTAATTTTCGAATTCATTGTTGGTAAACAAGATAAATAGATATGAATGACTTGTTTTCATTTCTTTGTAAGATGGTGTTCAGGAAGCTATTTGAATGCAATGCTAAAAATGACATTTGCAATAATAATTCAGTGTGTTTACAATAAAACCATCTAAACTTAACTATGAAAATATCGTCTGAATTTAAGATAATTCTAAAATGCTTCTCTTTAACAGGAGTGATTTTCTCCAATGAGAAAACAAATGGGAAGAGAAGAACAAAACCATGTGAAAAAAGAAAATCATTTTTAACCATTTTGATAGAAATAGCATTCTTTATATTAACAGTAAATACAGTTCGCACGAGCATAACATATGGACCTGAATACAAAACCATATATAAGGTCACTACAATTGTGAATAATGTCCTCATTTTTCTTTTACGAATAGCAATTCTTCTGAAGAAAGCTGCTGTATTGAAGACACTCTCGAAACTTGATTCCTTCAGAAACGGGGGAAAGAACAAGCATCAAACTTTTATAAAGAAATATTCTGCTTTATCCTGTTGCTTCTGTTTTCTCTTTCCCTTAATTGTGGTTATAGGCAACACCACTGAGATACTTCTGCATACTGAAAAATATTTCTCGGCAGACCAAAATTCGACTTGTAGTCCACAAATATTTTGCAGCATTTTCATAGGTTTTCACTCTACTGTTTTCGCAATGCATTTTTTCGCATTTCCAGCATTAGTAATCACTCTCCTCACCGTCATTTATCTGTCTTTTGTGAAAATATTCCAGAAACATCTCGACGTAATACGATTCAGATTACTGGAGCGTTTTTCTGGAAAAGAAATTTTCAGAGCCTTGGTGATATTCTCGGTGGCTAAGAAGATTCATCTGAATATTGAAAGATCTGTGCAATTATTCTCGTTCCTCTCATACGCTCTTATATTTGCAAACTTCCTGCAAGTCATCAGTGGTATTGTAACTGGTTTTCTATCCGGCAAAGGAATAATACAAATTATGTATACTTACTTCACATTGGGCTGGACCATCATGTGTTTCGCAGCACTCTCTATGTGCGGTACTCAGGCAGGGAAGGCAAGACTTTTCATCAAGAATATGACCCAGGATATCATTACGAAGAACTTTGGCGATGAAAAAGTGGGACGCAAGAAGCTTGAGTACATGAACATTTTTAATCTGTGCGCAGATTTTGATTTGAGATTCACAGGATGGGAAATGTTCGTGGTGGACAAGAAACTGCTGCTCACCGTCACGGGTATCTTGGTGACGTATGGAGTTTTGTTTGCGACAGAAGTGTCTAAAATGACAAACTAATGAGGACTAAAGCCCTATCGAGCAGTCGACACACGAAAAGTTGAATCATTGTAAGATTTAGATATTTCACCGAATTTTAACTGAAAAGCAAGGGAAAGAGTTGTAGATCTTAGTAAATAATCTTTATCTATTGTTTGAAGAGAAAAAAAATTGTAAAACAAAATGTGTTATTAGAAAAAAACCTGAAAGATGTTTATTCATTTTTGCATTTTAAAGTAAGTTTTCTTAGTTTATTCCATTAAATGTGTTGCGTACATCATCGTTAATAGATGCCGATAATGTCTCATGGTAATTATAATTCCTATATCATTTTTCCACGTGGAATAATTAATGCATACACATTTGGTATCCGTTTAAAACGAGCTTAAAAATCCAAGAGGTTTTACGAATTTACTTGGATTTTTACATTGAGAAATTCTTACTTATCCTCCTGAATGGACCCCGTAGGACTTTCATTTATTCTCTAAGCTTAAAAAATATCTAAGAACAATGCTTTTTCTCGAATAATGACGTTCAATCAAAAATTGCCTTCATCCTCAGAAAACTTATTGCTACCGAGGATTTTATTCCTTAATCTACCGGAGAGGTAAAAGTATCTCAACAAACTGAGCAAATATTCATCATGTTAAATGGAAAACATAATGCTTAGTTACATGGAAAAATGATTAAAAATGCACCTTTCTATTTACTAGATTCCTCTCATCGTATACTTAATATTCTTAAAATAAAAAAAAAAAGAAATTTTCTTTCTGATACTTCCTTGTAGCTTTAGACATTGTATTCATAAAAGTTCATGTATTCAAGTAAAATGTAATGTTTATGTATTCATGCTAATGTTAAATGTAAATGTAAGTTCATGAAAAGTGTTCATCTTGTTTGAAATGATTCCCTTAACACGTTAGAGACAACATATTGAAACTCTCCCTCGCGCGCTTACTTAACATTTGACTTCAATTTCACTTAACTTTTACCTTAAACTCTTTGATTTTATGGCAGACAGAATCAACAGCGGTGTACTACCGATGGCGCACAATGACTACAAGTAACATAAGTCATATACCACCAGAAGTGCACGTCGTCACAAAGGTGTTAAAATGTACTGGCGGAAAGAGAAAAAAACTCGTGTCATGTTCGTCTTTAGAAAGAAGGCACACTTAAATTTAGTAACAGAATTGAAATTTTTGGCCAGTAAGGTGAACACAAGACACTAGGAATACACGGGTATGTGAAGTTGTCACTCTAAAATGATATAAATGGTTTTTCTTTTAAACACGTGGTTGAAAGAAAAAATATAGAGGGTTCAAGTAGTTAGGACGCCGTCGTACATATCTAGCCTTTTCTTTAATTTAAATAAGAATAATTTTTAATACACTACATTTTTGTAAAAGATTTTTATACATATTTCGATAAATTTAAGTGGTATGATAAAACGATGCCATTTTGTAACTTAGTTTATGCTAAGACTGCAATAAAGTAAAACTAAACTAAAGTAAATTTTGAAGTAAAATTTTGTGTTCAGTGATTAAAAAATATACATCTTAAAAGTCAAGAACGATATCCATTTATTAAGGCTCCCATCTACCGGCCATTTTGATTTTGTCAGCTTAATATTAATCCTTTGGAATTTCGTTCTAAAATTTTTACTATTTGATCTATTTGAATGCAATAAAGTACAATGGAAGAGCAAGAAATAATGAATGCTTCTGTGGAATTATTTTTTTTCTTCCGATTCATAAAAATATTTTTACTCCTATTATAATGATTCGTTTGTGAGTTTTCGGGTCTTTAAAAATGTTTTTAAAAATCAGAGGGAAAAAGTAATTCTGCAGAACATTCATTATGTTTTGCTCTTTCAGATGCACTTTATTGCATTCAAATAGATCAAATAGTAAATATTTAAAAACGAAATTCCAAAGGATTTACATTAAGGTGACGAAAAAAAGTGGTCGGTAGATGGGAGCCTAAGCTTTCAGAATTTTGTGTGTTCAAAAAAAAATTATTCCATAAAAAAAAAGATCGACATCTTCGTAACTTTCGGTAGTTCAACCAGTAAGGAAAGAAATAGAAATATACTGAATAAAATAAAGACTTATTTATACAAGAGAGTATTAAGTTGGCTGTTTATTTCTTTCAATTCCTACTACAGGCTTTACAACAAACGACATGCATAAAATAGAATCAAGTGTTATATTCTATTGACCTTCAAATTTTATGTTTTATGTGACATTGAGAAAGAGAGATTTCTCCCCAACCTCTAGTTTGTTGTACGTGTGTTTGTGTGTCATGTATATGTCTTATATGTATTCCTTATTATAACTATTACTGTGATGCATCCGTGTGCTGTGAACTGATCCCAACAAAACACAATAAAAAAAATGTTTTTTTCATCTACTAAACTTCATTCAAGATTCCACGCACTCATGCCAAGCGCTACAAAATTGGCGCCCGAACGTTGGGCAGCGGCGGATTTTATCACAAGATAAGTAACTTTTACTTATTAGTTTCAAAGATATTTACAACGGAACACCTTGATCTCTTGAATTACATTCATAAATAATAAAATTTTAACGATTCTTTGAATCGATTCTGTCTAAAAGACAGTATTTCCTATTTCGAAACCGTGATTGTATGAATCATCTCGAATCAAAAGTAAATGTTAATTTGGAAAATTAACAATTCTGTATTTAATAAATAGAATTGTAATATTAATGATTCATCTCGAATCAAAAGTATATCTTGATTTTGAACATTTACAATTCTGTATCTTATGAACAGAATTGTAATTTTAACAATTCACCTCGAATCGAAAGTATTTTTATTTGTAATATGAACTATTCTTTAATTCTTAACCGTCCAAGTGACAAAATGTATTGTTTTGAAACAGTTATTTTATTCTTAATTAGAACAGTTTTTTTTTTAAAAAAAAAGATATAATCTGCATATATTCATATATTTTCTTGAATTTCTGTGTTTCAAGCAATCCATTGCTTAAATATTATCTTTTCTAAAACGAAACTGCATTAAGACATTTAACTGAATATTCTAATACTGTACATCATTATTGTACAATTGTGTTAAATCGAAACTGCATTGAAACTTTATATGAAAGCTTACCTTATGCTTTGAATTATCACATGTTTGAGTATACCCAATGCTATACGTCATTATTGTATAATTGTGTTAAAACGAAACTTTTGAAAGCTTCTTTAATAATTTCTTTTGTATATGTTAATACCTAAACTATTTCAATGCTTAGAAGTCTGGTATTCCATTCTGAAAACAAATTAATAATATTTTGTGAATTATTAAAACATTATTCTGTTATCAAAAAGAGCTAAATAAGCTTCTCTAAATGAAGCGAATTGATATCGTATCTCTTTACTTCATTGATCTAGAACATGTATGTGTAATTTTTATTTGAATTAAAACTATTTATTAGTTTTCTTTTCCTTTTGCCAGAATAACCTGGATTTTTTTTTCGCGAAATCTATTCTCACTCAAGTAAAGGTCAATAAGTCATAACATCCTCTGTGTACTTTGTTACTTTCGTTTTGGTTTGATGAGTAATGTATACTTTTATCTTGAATATAAATTAGATAGAAAAGTATTTTCATTATATGTATAATATATTATATATATTCTCTTTGTCTGAGTTGCTCTGTCGAGTGTTGCATTCATATGAGATTTTTTTGGGGAGTGTTCTTATAAATTAAATATTCTGTTTACAGGAAACGTATGTAAAAATTTATTATTCATTGAATGCTCTGATTGATTTCGTAACTCAAAATTTTTTTGATAGTTCCTTTGTCGAATGTTTTATGTTTTGATTTTCAACTTCAGTGTCTTAAGAAAGTTATTTTTTTTATTAAAAAAAATAGAGAAATTTTTACTTTCTATCACAAACTGAAATCAATAACAGAAAAAAGTAGCCTATCTCACAAAAGGAAAGAAATAGGATTTGAGGAGATTGGCTCAGGAATTAGGACTCGATGTGGCTGAAAATTTAAGAATATTAGATATAAAGCAACTGGTCTTAAATCCGAAAATTATGAAGAAGATTCAATTAAGAATTTTCTCATGAATATAATTGAGGAAGGGCTTGAGAAAAATAAAGAATTTAAAAACAGATGGCAGAATAGGAAAGAAAAAAAATCTGAATTGGAGGCAGAACAGGAAAAAAGAAAAACTGAAATAGATTTTTAATTACAGAAGTTGAAATCCAGTTTGAAGTTGAAACTACAACTTAAAATAAACTAAAAAAAATATAGTTCCACAAGGTAATGATACTGATATCTCTGATCAGCCGAAATTAAAATTGAAGAAGCTGATTTCCAGTTTTTACTAGAAAGAAGACGACATGGCGATATTTTTCAAACTGTCTGAGAGACAACTGAAATGTTTAAAAGTACCTGATAGGGAATGGTTTTCATATCTAATTAGAACCTTACCAAGTGACAGAGCTACATTCATCGCTAGGGAAACAGAAGAAAAAGCACAGGACTTAGAGCATGTTAAAGAAATGCTTTTGTGGAGATTCAAGTTCTCTGCGGAAAACTTCAGGCAACTCTCCCGTCAACATAAGAAAGTTCAAGAAAGCACTTGGAGAGATTATTATTTTCAAATAAAAAGTTATTTCGAAGGATGGCTAAGCGAACTGAAAATTGCAAACTACAACCAATTAAAGAACTTAATCATATCTGATCAAATTAAAAGACGTGTACCTCCCGAAGTGATAGACAATTTCCTTGACGCCTAGTCTGAGTAGGTGTAATATTCTGAATTTGCAGAAAAATTGGATGTCTATTGTAGCATTCGAAATACTCCTTCAGTAAAGAAGACAGCCATTCAATTGAGCTTCAGTAAAGAAGCTCACTTGATAGCAGTTTGACAAAACCAATCAAGTCGGTTCTATCAACTTTCAGTAGAGGTAATAAATTGAAAATTGATGACAGATCAGAGAGACCATCGGTACCGTATTATGGATGCGATAAGCCAAGTGTTTCGAAACCCAGATATTCAAATGCAAATCAACAGCGAATAAGGACTCAGCATATTTTAGCAACATCAGTTTGCATTCATACTCTTCAACTCCAAATCAAAGTACGGTGCTGAAGTTAGCTGTAAATGGCACATGGGGAACTGCTTGCGCCGATACCGGAGCTAATAACACCATTGCTGGAGAAACCTTATACCGCCTGAAAGACAGAGCCAACTTTCAGAAGACTCGACTCTCTATGTCGCTTGCTGACGGCCAAAAGTCCGAAGTGGAAGTCTACATAACCAGAGTAGTTAACAGACTTGAAGGACGTGTCATCCGTACACCACTAATAGCTTTACCTTATGCTAAAGGAAACTGAACACTTTTGAGAATGGACTTTTTACAAAAGTTGGCATTGTTCTGAATCTCAAAAACCGCAACTGGTTCTTTAGTGACTCACCCCATCGAACGTATGATTTTATTAAAGAAGTAATTGTCCAAGATGTCCAAAGCCGACACAACATTGAGGAAAATACATGCCTACTGCGCGCTGACGAAGGTAAATGTCAGACAGCTGAGCAGAGAACACCGGAGACATTCACCCCCCCGTCAATGTGCCCCCCTTTACCTAAGAAAAGAGACTTTTGGAATAGAACGTCGTAGAAGAGTGTGAATCCCCATATGCTGCGCCTGTGGTGCTCATTCCCATAGCGAACTGGAAAATCCGTCTTTGCATCAATTATAGATGTGGCGGCTGCCTACGTCATCTTTTGACATAATTTTTGACTGCGGAGCTGCAAGGAGAATTGAAGAAAAAAAAGCAGACGATCTTTTCTCCATTCGCTTAAGTTTTAAATTTATAAATGTTTAGTTGGAGATAAATGAGTCGTTCTTTGCCTCTCAAAAAGTACAAGAGTAATATCAAGAAAAAATCGTTTGCTTAAATGTTTATAGAGAGATTTGCTCCTGTGCGATTGGCAACAAATACATTATTTTTATGATGTGTTGTTCTATGATATTTAGAATTAGTCTATTGTTGTAATGATTGGAGATGTTTCTGTTTTACATTAAAATAAGTGTTATTTAAAAGCTCCGACATTTGAAGTTTCTTTTACGTTTTCGGTGTGTCTAATTAATTTAATGGAACTGAATAATTTAATGGCTAAAGTGAAATGTTAATGTAACAGCTCTCCGGAACGACAGAAGAATTGCTTACATTCCGCACACCTTCTTAAAGGAAATTATGGGAAATTGACGGTTATTAACATACTCCTTTTCCCCATATAGAGGTCTTAATGCTAAGACAGTGGCTGACTCTTATCCATTACCTAGAATGAATGACCAACTTCACGAGGAGATGCATACACGTTTTATAACAACTATAGATTTACAATCAGGTTACCACGAGATTAGTGGTGAGAGTGTAGCCACAGCAAAAGAATGTGCTGTCACTCTTCTTGAAGAAGTCTTTTTGCGATATGGTCTACCTAGGCGCATTATCAGCGACAACGGAGCACAATTTTTCACTGCAGTTATGCAGCAGGTGTGCTATCTTCTAGACATAAATCAAGTGTTCACTCCTTTTTACCACCCACAAGCCAAATCAGTGGAACGGTAAAATCAAGATCTAAAACCTCAACTTACAATCCTAGTTGGAGACGATCTCACAAAATTGTCCGAGAAGTTTCCAGCTATTCGCTTTGCAATGAATTCTCATAAAAATGGAACCACCAATCAGTCTGCTGCTTTTCTGCAGTTTAGTCGAGAATTTCATATGACTGATGACATCAATAATGACATTAGGAGTATCATCCAGAATGATAACTTTGTAGCCGAGATCACTTCATATCTAATAAGATTTGTCATCCTTACAAAACAAAGGAGCGTGTAGAATCTAAATAAAACTATCGTAAACAATACGCCAAAAAAAGTCGTATGCCTGGATTCAGCGTAGGTGACAGGGTTTGGGTTAACAAATATCCTTTGAGTAGCTCTGCATGACAAAGAACATCAAAGTTTATGCCTCACAGAGATGGTCCCTATCTTATTCTCAGTCAACGTTCTCCTACTAATTTTGAGATGGCCAATCCTGAGGATCCTGATGTTCTTATTGGGGTCTATCACACCTCAGCATTATATCTCCATCAACTGAGCCTCTAACTCCTCTTTGTAAAAGAGGCTGGCCAAGAAAACTCTTCCTAGTTTCTCGCCAAGGGGGCGTCTGGGCCAGAGGTGGAGACTGTAACTTTAGCGGGATTGCTAACGCCACTTGTGGTGACACTGAGAAAGAGAGATTTCTCCCCAACCTCTACTTGTTGTTGTGCATATGTCTTATTATAACTATTACTGAGATGTATCCGTGTGCAATGAACTGAACCCAACAAAACACAATAAAAAAGGATTTTTTCACCTTCTAATCTTTATTCAAAATTCCACGCACTCATGCCACGCGCTACAACATTATATAACTTAATCAGTTATTTATAAGTCAAAAATAGACAAATTCGAAGATACAAACTAAAATTAATGTTTAGTTTAGAGAGAGTAGAGAGAAAACACAAATACTTAAATGAGCTTAAGTAAGTGAAGAAAGTTCAAGAGGATATTGTTTTTGATTGATCGGATCAATTCTCTAGCTTTCGTTTTTACTTCATCTTTACTCCACAATAGTACCTGGTTGCCTTTTCCGGGATAAATATTTATAACACGAATAGTTAGCCAATCGGACCTTTTTAAACTGTCCTACCCTACAGAAAGGGTGCCATTTATTTCTTGCAGCTGTCGACATTTTTTTAAAAATCGAAGAATCCATGATGGTACTCGCACAGTCCTAGAACAACTGGAAAAATGTTTTAAATACCATTTTTCCTTTTTAACTGTCAAATGGGAAACAACAGTTTTTTTTCCTTCTGAATATCTTCGCCTTTCAAAACAAACTCTGGATGGGTCATTCTTCTTTAATTCCTTTTAGCCAATCTGGCCCCTCCCACCATCTGGATTTGACCAATGAACTTATAGAACATCCTCTGGATGGTAGATCTGCTAAATGTAAGTTTCCTGGGACATGCTTTCAGGTTCTGTTAGATGTCAATGACTTGATTTCTTGTACTTGGTTCTTCACAAACCCACCCCAAGTTTCATTTCTTTCAATCCAATAAAGTGCTGTTGAAGAGTCACTCCAATTGAAAATTGGAATATCTTCTAAATCTAATGCTTTAATCAAAACAGCTGAAAGACGTGCTCCTATACTACAAACTAATAGTTCCAATCTCGGAATAGTAGTTTGACGAAGAAGCGCAAATCGACTCTTTGTACAAACAAACGACACCGATATAGCCGATATAGTATCCTTTTAAATTTGTCGAAGAATAGCATTTTTGCTCTCGCATCACAAAAAACATGTAAACTCAGTCTTTGAATTTTGTCAATATTTAAGCTTCTAGTAATTTTCACATTCAATAAACAATCTACATCACGTAACCATTAAGAAAATTCTCTCTGATAATCATCAGCAGGACTGTGTCCCATCCAATTTTCAAGTTCCAATTTTTTTGGATGAGCAACTTAGGAATCAATGCTGCGGGACTTAAGACATCAAGGGAATCGAAAGTTTTCTGAACTATATTCATAAAGTTTCTTCTTCTTAAGTCGAGGAATTAGCATTTCAATTCAGCTGTATCACGGAAAATGTTACCTTCATATTTATTCCTCAATAGTCCTAAAACAGGAATAGGGTCAGATGGATCACATCACGACCAATATTCAATGACGTATGATCCCATCCTCTTAAGTCAAAGCAGGCAGTAGCAAATGTGAGCTTAAACTCTTCAATAAATCTATGTAAGGTATTTTCATTAGAAATGGAAGTGACATAAAAAAAAACGTAAAAAGACTTCATTAATCTGGAAACAATTTCTGGAAAATCCATGTGATTCTTTTCTAGATGATAATTCAGAACAGCTCCTAATATGGACTACAATTTAAACCAAATACTAGATGCTTGTGTATCAAAATTCTAAAAATTTTGATACTTTTCTTCTCAAAATTATCCCACCAAAGGAATCTTAAGAATTCACAATCGGGTTTGAATATCCATATGTGAAGAAATGCTTTTTTTTTATATCAGATGCCTATTTTTTACTTTCGGAATCTCAGTAAGATGGTAAGTATTTCATCTAGAAGGTTTGAAACTTTTTCTAAGCAATCATCTAATGATAATGAATTTTTGCCTCGACAACTAGCGTCAAACACCGCGTGAACTTTCGCTGTAAATAATTCTTTAATTACAACTCTGTATGGTAGATAATTATTCTTCTTCTAAATTTCATAGAAAGGAACGTCTTCAATGACTGACTCCCTCTTCAATCCATTGATTAAACACAGCTTCATGATCATCCAACTGATTTTTCTGAAGCAATTTCTTAGTAGTTGATTTCAAACGTTCTTTGTGATGGTCTTCATTGAAATTTAAAATATGATCAGCAACCCATGGCGAATGAACATCATATCTATCCTCATTATTGATAATAAATCTTGCTTTTAAATGATTTAAGGCTGCAGCATCTATTTTTTTCCTTGAATGCATTTCAACGGGGTCTCGAATGCCTAATGTGTTCGATTTCCAGAGATTTTTAATACTAGAACTACTTACAAAAATATCGATGACATTGCAGAAGTTATATTTCTATTTGATTAATTTTTCTCTTTCTATTTTTCCATTAAAAGCCATCCAATATTACTTTTGATTGCAACTAATTTCAGATTCAAACGTTTAATTTTCCGTTTACGATGTTAAAACAATGATCTGTGCCAAAAAATAAAGAAATGTTTTCGCTTCTAAAACACCGCGATCAACATCATATAAATTAATTTCTTCGTTTTTAATTAATTAATTACCAATAGGAGCAAATTCCAGGGAAGCATTCGTTACTTCATCAATTTCTAAAGCTTCTATTATTACCTCGTACTTATCAAAAATATCTCTTATTTTTCCTAGACTCTAGCACATTTTATTCGAGTTGGAACCTTTGAGCCAAAAGTATGAATTAATAGCTTCTCCTCACCCACTTTATTTAGACAACTGTCTCAAAAGTTTCGTTTGAATAAATGATCGTTGACTATCTGAATTACTTTACACGGTAATTTTCCAACGAATTTAACAGAAGCAGTTTGCAATAATATTTTGTTTTCTCCATTGTTCACATGATTGGAAACCGTACTGTCAATTTTATATTGTTCATTGTTGACATGTTTTGATGCTGTGTTATCAATTTTAGAGGATTTCTAAGTCTCCGTTTACTTATTTTTCCTTATAAAACGAAACACGATATTATGCATCTTCGAGCAAAATGAACAAGAAAAAGAATTCTCATCATGATCTTTTAACCGATGTCCAGTGTCAAGCAAAGAAAACATAACCCATGACGTTTGCAAAACTCTTTTCTTTCAATAACATTCAATACATTACAATTTTTCCTTTTGAGTTGTTTATTCTGGAAGAATACGCATAAATCATTTGCCGATGTTTGTAATTCTGTAACGGAAGGTACATCTGGTCTGAAAGGCGCCCGCCCTTGAACAGCTGGTGTTTATATTTAGCTTATACGAGTACTTATGATTAACCCTATTCCTTCCGTATATTCTGATCTCTTTGCGGTTTTATTTCTGCTTGTTGTAATTCTGATTTATGTATTTGACATGCCCTTTTTCGAGATTCAGTTTCATTCCACAGAAAGTTTATGAAAATCTGAACGTTCCATTTCTTATCATTGTCCTGAATGCGAGAAAATTTTAAAGTTAATTCACAAGGAAGCTATTTTAATAATACTGGACAAAGTAAACATCTATAGGTATTTTCAGTGACCCCTGAACCTTGTAAACAGCGAATTTGGGTTTCACATTTATCATGTAAATTACGTAATCCATGGATGTCAGTTACATTCTTAACAGAAGATTGAATATATCTGCGTAGATTGTTTAAATGCGCATGAATTAACATATCCTGATTTCCGAAACGTTATTTCAATAGCGTAATGACAGCTGCATAATTCTTTTCCGTTAAACTAAAACCATTTATAACATTCGCGGCGACTCCACCTAATAACGATTTTAAATAGTTGAACTTGTCAATATCACTTAATGATGGATTATCATGAATAGTATTTTCATACTGGTTCATGAAATCTAAATATTTATCGGGATCGCCAAAATATTTCGAAATGATAAGTTTTGGTAATTTTACAATTTTTATTTGTAGGAATACGAACATTATTTTCTTCTGAAGAATTTAAAGTACTACTATTTATGGAATAATTTTGATCATTATCCGGTTGCAATTGTTAAAACCGTTTCTTGAGTTTAGTTTTGTAAAGAATAACTTTATCTTTATATTCCGAACATTTATCAATTTCTGTTTCGATTTCAGACTTTTTTCTATTGCAGAATTTAATTCTGTAACAGTAGAATCTCTTTAATTAATAATAGTTCCATTTCACTTTTAAGTGTCTGAAGTCAGAATCCTGACCATTACGATCAGTTTTGATTTTAGCAAACAACTTAGTTAATTATGTTCTATATGCTGGGCACTTATTTTTAAGCTTTAGAAAATCATCCATATTCAGTTCAATTCAATATTCAATGAAGAAAATAATAGTTCAATTCTATCAACAATAAGAATATTCTAATTCAAATAATACAGTTCAAAATTACCACACTCACCCCACACTGCTTTCAAGTAGAGTTCAAATTCAAGAATAAATCATCAATTACCTTTCAAATCAAAATTCATGCTTCAATTTTAACTTCATGAGTCAACTTTTCAATTCTAATCCAAAGATCCCGAGTTTCGGTACCATTAATGTTGTATTATACTGATCTTCCAATTCTAAATTTGAGAGTGTTTTAAGATTTTATAACAATTTATCGATGATTTGGACAGACACACACATTGACATAATGGTTCAAAGTTTCGAATCAGAAAGTTGGATTAATTTCTTTCTAGAGACAGTTTTATATTTGACTCATCCGCACAATCGCCATTCCCTCCAGTTCTGTTTACTTTTTCCGAATTCCACAGACGTTGCCAATCGCTTTTTGATAAACTATACAAAAATAGTTTAGCGCCCGCGCATCTCGTCATTCGACGCCTTCCCATATAACTCTACGTGATGACTTTAAGGAGCAAATGAATTTATCTTGTGAGAATACCTTTATTCCTCAAGGTACTTAAGCTCGTAGTATTAAGACTCGAAAATATGATTTTATTTCTGCCTAAATCATCAAACCACTACTGTCTACCCATTATATTAAACCGTACATACAATTTTGAATTTTATAACTTGGGTTTCTTCGCAAGGAGCTACTTTTCGTTAAATCCATTTGGGCTCAAAATTTTCATCAGCTGTTCGTGTGATGAACAACGTGCCGATTCAGGTGTCGACCTTGTTATCGAACCATGATTCAGAATAATGCCTGGCGACTTAAGGTAACAGAACACCTTCGAAGAAATTTTTTTGAATTAATCTGAATTTTGCCATTAAATTCATATTTTATGATCTTATGTGGCTTACAACTCAGAAAAAACCACTAGAAAAGTTTTGCTACTTTATATTTTTACTGTCACAAAGGAATTTTATACAAATATACGCAAAAATTAAGACTTTCTTTAAAACATGATAACTGAAATTACAATAAATATATTGACATTTTGTAAAATGAATAATAAAGAATATCATCTTATCTAGAGAATAGACCAGGATGGCGAACAAATGGCACACGACACAATATTTTGGGCACGCCACCAATCACAAATTTCATTATGAAGCATATTACGAAAGAACGCGAGTGATCCAACGCCATGCAGTGTTCGGGTGCGGGATTTTAATTGTTACGATTTTTAACTGTTATTTAATATGGCTAGTTCAGCAAAAAAACAAAAAGTGCAAGATAATAAGTGTATCAGAGAATTTCAAACTTGGTGGACTGAAAAATATGACATGTTAGTAAAGATGACAAAGTTGTGTATGTTTTATGTTCTTGAACAGTGGTATGTCGAACATCGACTGTAAAACGGTATTTTGAAACAAATCACAAATTCATTAATCAAAAAAGCAAACAAGAGCAAAAGGAATTAATTTCAAGTGCAGTGAAAGACAGAAATAAACAGTCGACCTCTATGATTAAATATGCTGGCAAAATTGTCATACGAGCGCGGCAAGTTACTCGGCTGCGAATGTCATTGCTCGGCATAGTAAACATTTTGAAGTAGGAGAGTTTTTGAAGGAAGCCTGGTTAGCATGCTCACCCTCACTTTTTGATGATTTCAATAATAAAGATAAGATAATTCAGCGCATCAAAGATACTCCTCTATCTAAATACACAATAAAAGAAAGAATCTTAAAACTGGCCGGAAATGTAGCAGATATACAAAAAATTGACAATAACTCCGCTCCTTTTATATCGCTATGTCTTGACGGAGGCACTGACGTCACTAAATCTGCACGTTTAGCTGTTTCTGCTCGATATTGCGAGGGAAACGTTCTCAAAGAAAAAATTAATTGGATAACATCATTGCTAACAAATACAAAGAGTACAGATATTTGTACGGCTGTTAAAAATTCGCTTGATGAGAAAGAAGTTGACGTGAAAAAAATTGTTTCAGTAACAACTGATGGTGCTCGAAGTATGGTGGGCAAATTATAAATGGTTTAATAAGTGTATTTTAAACAGACGTTGGACATTCGATTCTTGAACTCCCCTGCATCATTCACCAACAAACCTTAACATCTTTTGATAATGTAACGTCAGTAGTCACAAAAATAGTCAATCTCATTTCGTCGCAGGCTTTAAATAAGTGAAAGTACGATGCTTTGTTAAATGAAGTCACCTAGTAAAATAATGTTCGCTGATGGTTCTGTGGGAACGTATTTCAAAGATTTGTTGATTGTTTGGAAAAAATCAAACTGTTTCTGCAAAATGAAGGGTTAAAAATTGAAACATACCCACAGTTGTTGGATGTAATGTGGCTTTCAAAGTTGATGTTTGTTACAGGTATATGCCAACGTTTCAGTGAATTGAAAGTGAGGCTTCAAGGCACAAATAAAACAATTATCGCCATGATAGATCACATTCGCGCTTTTGACGCTAAACTGTATGTTTTTACTCACTCACTCACACAGGAATTATATTATTACAAGAAACTACAGTATTTTCCAAACTTGGAAAAAAATACCAACGATTTAGATATACATGAGAAACCAGGTGAAGAAACAGTCACCGAAGCATTTATTTCTGTGATTGATTCTTCAATCAATGAATTTTCAGCGAAATTTTCTAAGAATTATCAGAAACACTCAAGTTTATTATGTACCCTATGTGACTTCATTTGATATTCAAAACTTGTCCCAATTCGATTGGTTGGAAATCGAAGAATTTGAAATGCAGCTGTATGATTTCCAGTCTTTTTCAATATAGATTCAAAAATTTATTGAAATAACGAAAGAATTGGAATTAATTGAAACAGAAAGACTGACAAGCAATATAAGTAAAAATGCGAATAATAAAATTTTAGAAACAGAATTCGTTGCCAAACTCATTTAACTGTTTGACTCGTGTTAATTTAACCATATTTTCATCTAGCTATGCCTGCGAGTATTTTTTTCAGAGATGAATAACATTAAAGACTCGCTTATAGAAACCGTTTGACAGATGATTCCAGTTCAGCATGCATTCTGATAAAAATAACTTCTTACAACCCTAATATAAATTATTTGTCATATAATCTGCAACAATAGGAGTCACACTAATGTTGCTCTCATTTGAATTACGCGTATAACTGAGAAATTGCAAAATGTACTTTTTTGCAGTAAATAAAGAATTTTGAGTTGCTAGTATTAAGTATTATTACTTTCTCAATAATTACGAAGTCAAAATTATTTCAGGCACGTCTATGACCTCATTAAACATTTTTTTTAGAAAAAATGGCACTTTGATACATAAAGGTTCGCCATCCCTGGAATAGACCATTATTTTGATAATATAGTCTTAAAGAAGGAAGCTATGGTATTTCGAGTTTCTGATTACTGAAATTTTCTTTAAAAGTCATTGCAATTGTCCCTTTATTGCACTATAAAAAACTTTCTACTTAACATAAAATCAAAATAATAATCTATTCTATGTATAAGTATTTTAAAAATATGTATATAAAATTTCAGGTTCATTGATGAATAACATTTTGAGATAATGTGTTTTGAAGTAATGAAAAATGCTAAAAAACTCATTTTGAGAAAACGACAAAAATAACATTAAACTAACCTGTTTACATGAAAAACACTTACTTAATCATTAAAATGCACCAGATTTATATTGCTCACCATCTTTACTATCCAAGACACTAAATTTTTTTCTTTTTAAGTGCTCTTAAAATTTTTCTGTGTTTCTTTTTCTTTGGATCTGCATTACACATAGATTCTCGAATTCTGCATTTGTCTACATGAATCTACCGTAAAGTAAGATCCCCAGGATTTACAATAATCCTTTTATCAAAAACTTTCAAATAGCCATTGAATCCTTCATTAAACTGAATCACTGCATCATACGATCCAATTTTTACAGTTTTGAGCGAAACAAATACTTCTTCAGGAATTCTTTGCCAAATTATACCTTTAAAGCATTCATTTGCATTTTGAGTTCCTCCATGTAAGCATTTACTCAAAATTTCTCTACCACATAATTCTAAATATACTGGTTTAATTTTATTTAAAACATCATTTGATAAACCAGCATATTTTGTGATAGTATTTTTCCCATTTGCCACCCCACGCTGAAAATAGCACCAACTTTCTTTACCTGTCGGGCATTGACCATGCATTGGTTTCTTATCACTTGATGCGCAGTGATACAAAGCAGCAATTACATTCTGCTGCATTGCATTTAAATTACCCACATTGCTACTTACAGCAATTCCGTAATAATTTTGAAGCCTATCAATAAAATTATCAGTTAATTTTCTTTACCTGATAGGCCCTTAGTTTTTGATTTTAATTTTCTGAGACGCGATCCCTCTACCTTTTGAACATGTCCGATACATTCATATTTTACAACACTGTTTGTTCCACAGATGTCTTTTACACTCAAAATTCCATTCGAGTCACCATCGCCGTAATATTCAGTGTATTGAAGTTCACGGGATTTTTCTGACCGAAGAAATATTCGTGAAGCCCCTACAATTTCCATTTTTGACGAAGATCCTGTGAAGTTACACTGACATATATGATCAGCTTTCAAAGATTCATATTCAATATCTTTTTGCATTTCCTTAAGCCTCTTGCATGTTGGACAGTACGATGACATAACTTCTGTGTCTAGGACTTTCCCGCTATCGACTGATATAGCAGCAACACACCCATTCATAGACGTATAGCCTCTACGTTGCCATGATCCATCAACAGAAACACCACATTTCACAATGCCAGATGAAGGAATTTGTTTTTGCTCCCCTATTTCAGTTGCAGCCCTCTTCATCGATTCCTCAGCTACTTCTGAAAACACTTTCAAAAGCTTTGCTTCCTGATTTTAGTTTGCAGATTTCGACAGTCTAGGCAAATTTAAAGTTGAGCATAATTTGTAAGCACCTGCAAAACCTTTGCCTATCTGCCGCATACCATATACCAATCTGGTGTTTATTACAGGGGCATTAACAACTTTCTTTGAAGAAACAAATCCATAGAAAAATCACAGCATCTACATTTTAGAATGAGTAAAATGAGAACACAATCCATATCTTGAGTCCTCAAATAATTCCACCTTCTCAGCAAAACATTTTGGGCAGCAAAGTTGAGCAAAAGCCTCAGATATAAGCTCCAGGTCGAAAATTCTATTTCCCAACACTGGACCTGACATTTTTCAGGTGTTGATACACTAACATTCCTCAACTTTGAAGAGCTGGCACTAGAAACTGAAACAGAAGTACTGCTATTTTCCGAAATTTTTTGAAATCTATTGCCATAAAACTGACGTTTACGCTTTCTAGCGATATTTTTGACCATTTTTAAATTTAAAAAGGAGATAACAATGAAGAAATAAACTTCCTATGCAGTAGAATCTTTCAGCATGAAAACCAAATCGCAGATGTAAACAAATTCACCTTATTGCCAGGTTTTACTGATAAGAAAGGAAAAAAATGTGTTTCCAGATACATTTATTTTTATTCTTAAATATTTTATTTTAATTCTTGATTAATTATTTGTATATTAAGTATAATTTTTCATGTGAAATACCAGGAAAGAGAAACGTAAACAAACACCTAGGATCACTTCCGGTTAGCAGAAGAGCCTTTCCGGTCAAAGAAATTCATGATCAAGTGATATTAAAACAGCTGTAACTCTGCTTCTAAGTAAGATAGAAACAAAATTCAAACAGGGTTTCAAAGATAAAAGATTGAATTTTAATATGAGATCAAAAACCAAAAATCAATATTTGGACCAAAAATTGTGTTTTGAAGGTGTACTGTCACCTTAATTAAACGAACAATTGAGTCGAATTGAAAGAATTAGATGAATCATTCGAATGATATTAAATGACTACGTTATATATTCATAAAATGTGTATTTTGCAAATATTGCAATGGATATTATTTGTATCTCCTTGTGTGGGCAATTAAAAGAAAACAGACGAAGTAAAATTTCATTATAATATGGTTTTTGAAAGTATACAAAAAATTACAATCTCAGTATTTACAGATAGTATCCACCATCTCCTGACAATTTGCCCAAATTTGAAATTAAGTTTTAGTGTAAGAAACTCAATAAAAACTATGTTTTGTAAATTTGCCTTTATAAAATACAGTACGAACTTTTTTTATCGCTCTACAGTAAGACTACAAAACATTTATTTAAGAAGTTACAAAGCTGAAAACTCTCTATCTTATTTCAGTATTCGATACCATCAAAAGATATGTTAAATCAAATATTGTCAAACGAATGAAGGAAAAGGTGTGTAAAATACGTATAATAATTCAACGATTTCTTATAGTCCTATACTACCAATGTGATATAAAAATCATTGTTATTAAGAAGGATGTAAATTTCACAGTTAATTATTTGAAGGCAATCAAAAAAAGAAAAAGAAAAGGAAAAAAAAGAAGAAGAAAGAAATGAAATAAATATAAAGTTACGCGTTGCTTTTGGCCAAATCAGAAGAATATTTGAACTGACGAGTATATCGTATTATATTGTATATAAAACTCGTATATCACTTTTATTATGGTAAAATGCGAGGGATGTGTTATTAAGAGTGCAGCGTATAATAATGCATCTATTTTCTAAAGTCCTGTGTATTCCTTTTTTATAGTATAACAATGCATCGACTTTTTAACAGGTCAATTGAAAAGTTCCCGACCTGACACATAGATGGAGCTACTAGAATTAAATCCATATGTTTTTTAGTTAGCCCTAACCCTCAAAAGATGTGTGTATAAATTTGACAGCTGTCGGATCATTAGTTTGTGAATTATAGCATTTTGAGTGAAGCAACTTTTGTTATTGCGAAAAAAATGGATAAAAAGGAATTTCGCGTGTTGATAAAATATTGCTTTTTGAAGGGAAAAAATACAGTTGAAGCAAAAACTTGGCTTGATGCCGAGTTTCCGGACACTGCCTCAGGAAAATCAACCATCAAGGATTGGATGCTAAGTTTAGACGTGGTGAAATGAGCACCGAAGACGGTAAACGCAGTGGACGCCCAAAAGAGGTTGTTACCGACGAAAACATTAAAAAAATCCACAAAATGATTTTGAATGACCGTAAATTGAAATTGAATGAAATAGTAGATACTCTAAAGATATCAACTAAACGTGTACATCATATCATTCACGAATATTTGGGTATGAGAAAGCTCTGAGCAAAGGGGGTGCCGCGCGAGCTCACTTTTGACCAAAAACAACGACGAGTTGATGATTCGGAACAGTGTTTGAAGATGACCAAGCGTAATAAACCCGAGTTTTTGCGTCGGTATGTGACAATGGATGAAACATGGCTCCATCATTTCACTCCGAAGTCCATTCGACAGTCATCCGAGTGGATTGCACACGATGAACCCGTTCCAAAGCGTGGAAAAACGCAATAGTCGGCTGGCAAGGTTTTGGCGTCTGTATTTTGGGATGCGCATGGAATAATTTTCATTGACTACCTTGAAAAAGGAAGGACCATCAACAGCGACTATTACATAGCGTTATTGGACCGTTTGAAGGACGAAATCGCCGAAAAACGGCCGCATTTGAAGAAAAAGAAAGTGCTGCTTCACCAAGACAATGCACCGTGTCACAAGTCAGTGAAAACGATGGCGAAAATCCATGAATTGGGCTTCGAATTGCTTCCTCATCCACCGTATTCTCCAGATCTGGCCCCCAGCGACTATTTCCTGTTCTCAGACCTCAAAAGAATGCTCGGTGGGAAGAAATTTTCGTCGAATGAAGAGGTGATCGCCGAAACTGAGGCTTATTTTGAAGCAAAGAACAAATCGTACTACAAAAATGGTATCGAAAAGTTGGAGGGTCGCTATAATCAGTGTATCACCCTTGAAGGGAATTACGTTGAATAAAAAAAACTAATTTTGCCAAAAAAATGTGTTTTACTATGGTAGGCCGGGGACTTTTCAATTGACCTGTTATAGTCCTGTACTATAAATGAGACTTAAAAATCATTGTTATTATGAAGGATGTAAATTTCTTAGTTAATTGTTTGAATTCAATCAAAAAAAGAAATGAATAAAATGTAAAGCTATACGTTGCTAATGGCCAAATCAAAAGAATATTTTAACTACACGAGTATAATAACTATACGAGTAAAAAAGAATATTTTAACTATACGCTTATTATGGTAAAATGGGAGAGATGTGTTATTAGAAGTACAGATAAATAACAAATATAATATGCGGGTTTGGACAGAAAGCCATAGTGCGTAACAAATTGTACTTTTCCATAAATTCGATCTCAAGTAAACAGAAAAAAAACCAGACATTAGTAAGAGATATTATGCTTTGGAGCTGTAACCTCTCCCTCCAGAGTTTAACCAGAATTCCCAATTTTTTTTAAAGCACTGTACCTATTTAATCTTAATATTCTTTAAAAAAAAAAAAACTCTGCAAAATTGCTTACTGGCATGACAGGTTCGAACATTTTCTCGCTTTGTAAGTGTATCATTCATACCTGTTGTATTGGTTATGGTAGCGAACACGCAGACGGTGTTGCCTCCATCGAGTCGGGGGGGGGGAATTCTGATGCCACTTATGTCTCCCCGTGCAGTGGGACTGATTCATGTGATATCTGTCTTGGCTCCAAATATTCCAGGGTGGGGCGTGGAAGTTTGGAGAGGGCGGTGTCAACTCAGGTGTCGTCACTTGACGAAGTTCAAAATTACGTGGTCCGTCGTCAATAGACTTCGTGTTGCTTGTAAGTGCGACGTTAATAAATGATTAATAAATCATGCAACACTGACACGGTTGATAATATTTTTAGCTAGTTATTGCATTGTGCTTTTATTAAATTACCGAAAGCTCTGTAGTGTAATTTGCATTTCTTATTGCCTGTTGAGTAAAGTCTGTACAGCTCAAATGTTTTAATTTACATAAACATTGTAGTTTGATATTCGATAATATTTGGCACTTTAGCTTTTGTGTTTAATATTTGGCGATTTTTAATGTTACTGAAAATAACACTTGTTGTAATTGAGCATGATTTTATGAGTGAGTTATTATTATTATTATTAGATTATTACGGTTACTTGGTGCCCTGAATCATTAATTGTTTCGCTTTGTGATAATATATAAAGTCTTACATATGTAATTATACCAAAATAGTATTATTTTGAGACAGCCCTCCTGGAACTACTTTCTCCTCCTCACCTTGCCAAGAGGTTGCACATTAGAACAACTAATTTCTTCAAGCAAATTGCAAGTATTCTGCGTGCACGCCCACAACATTAGTATTTATTCCCGTACAACTAACGGAGAAACACAGCAGAAGAGGAAAGGGAATTCTTGCCTTGACAATCCGTAGGCTGTCTTGGTGATTCGTCTATTATCTTTCTCCTGCCCTGGATCTGTCTGAACTTCCTTCTCTCTATCGATGGCCCAGACCTACTGAGTTCCTCCTGTATCAGTAGTATGCCTTTCTGTCCAAACCCGCATGTTTTATTTGTTATTTATCTGTACTTTTAATAATCTCACTCCAGTAGATCCTCTGTTCTCGCTACGCAACTAATCACAGTTCTCAGTGGCGTTTTTTAAATATTAGAATCATGCTTGTATTCATATCTACGACGTTATTCTCACAATTTGTTCTACATCACTGTATTCCGATCTAACATCACAACTTCATGATACAAGCTGTATTCCTTTCACTTATCCATTAACTATCAATTTTTGTAAATATTTAATATTTTAACGAGCTGCATTGTTGTTCTATTTGAACGAGTGTTATTCTTATGCGAATAGTGTATTAAATGTCAAGCAAATTACGGTTAAAGTAATAAAATATCCTGGATCATTTACAACATACTGATATGAGATAGTTGAAGGGTGGTATATGCTTATGCATCTAATTACCCCTTCAACTCCAATTCCCCACCTTCCCCGAAAAGAATTACAAAGAAAGTAAGTATAACTGCTGAATTTTTGTTCAGCCGTGAGAACGAAGAGAGTTTCTTGTGTCCTCAGAATTTAAGTATAGGTGAAAATGACAACGTGCTACTGAAAAAATAACTTTGCAACTACCTCAGTGAATTTGGAGCTCTTGAAACTTACATGGAAACCGTCCGAAAATTACGAGTTTCCCTCAAATAGCACTTCAAGTCCTTCAGAAAATTTCAGTACATGCAAAGCTCAGAAATTATTCCTGGCTCGCATACTCTAAAGTAGAAGGCGCAGCATACACAAATATTGCTTCTTTTTGCTAAGCATCATGTTGGACTCACTTCTTACCAACCAGCTTGCTATTTGGTACAAGAAACATTTAAGAAATAAAAAAACGCATTTCAAGGTACTAATCATTATATATTACAGTATCACAAAAATTCGTTTTTGCATTACACTAAATTTAGGCAAATTCCCGATAACCAACATATGTGGTTGTTTTATTGAATAAAATAAAATCAGAGAGGCTAAAGAAATACGACTGAAACCATAATAAAAACCGTAATATTGTGTTGAAACAAAGTTTGACGTTACGTGGGTATATGGACCAATTTTGATTTAGATAACTTGCCCGCAAAAAAACGAAGAACCAAATCCTCAAAAGATCAGCTAAGAACTGCCAAAAAAGCTCTAAATATGTTTCGTGATCCATAAGGAAACACTTGAAACCTTCAGTTCACAAATTTAAACAAAATTTACAAAACAAGCAAAATATCGATATATTTCTGTCTTTATTCATGAAGTAACTGGTGTATCTATCGAGCCATTGTCCTTTGGTCTTAAGTATTTCAACCCCGGGAAAATGAAGATTTTGTGAACAACTTTTATTTTGTTCTTCTTACTTCTACAACCACACAAAGTATTCTACAAGAGACTTTGAAAACATTGAAAGGTCTGGACATGAAATATCTTAAGATGATAAGTTTATCGTGGTCCTCGTGTTTTGGTCGGAAAGCTTAGAGGGACGCAAACACTTATTGTTGAGCATCAGACTGAAGCCATTTATGTGTATCATACTATTTAAGTCTTGCAGTCTTGGATTCTTGCTAAGTTGAAGACAATCTCTTTGTGATAACTGAAATTCTTTAGTCATTCCTTCTCTCTGTAAGGAGAAAATAAGTTTTTTCGAAGAAAGTCGGTGTATTTTGCTCCGAATCAAAAACATTACATATGAAGGAACTTGGCCCCTCCACGATTTTTGTTGCGCTTCTGGATGCTGTATACTGAGATTTGAATGAAATTAGGTATTTTGATTGACCGTGACTGATCTTGCCACTAGATTAATCAACTCAGTCCCCTCCTTGAAAGTTACGGTTTTTTGTAAGCGAATTCATATTTAGCAACAATATTTTATTATGTAGATACCTACAAAAACTTTCAGTACAGATATTGCGTTTATACATACCCAGACGCTTCAAGATCAATGATTGGACATCAGAAAAAATAAGTATGATCATGTTGAAATACTTTTTCCTAACGCAAGAACAGTATGTGAGAAACATGAGATAGCATTCATTATTCCGAGGACAAATAAACGACAAATCTCCAAAGTGGATGCTACTTATCCATAATTGTATTTTTATCATTATTCCTATTTTTGGATGCCCTGATTACAGAAATTCAAAATAGGCTTTTAGTTCATTAAGATATTATATCTTCCTTTTCCTGCTTTGTGCCTGGTTTAGGAAACATCAACAATTTCCATACATTGATGAAATTTTATCAGGATGACCATGTTGAAAATGGTACCTTCATCACCACTGAACATGTTGAATATTAATTATGGAAAAGACAAATGAGAGAGTTTCCAGATTCGAAATCGTTCGTTATCGAAATGTTATAGATGTGAAAAAGAGATATTTCCCAACGCATAAATGATCTTTATAGAATAGTTGTAGTAATACCAGTGATAACTGCAACTCTGAGAAGAGCTGATGCACTTTAAGAAGATTGAAGACGGATTTTAGAAGTACAATAAGGGAAAAAAATACTTACCACTCTAGCACCTATAAATATAAAAAGAGCATTCTATGAAAATAAATTGTTATTTTTTTACATAGTTGCAACACCATGAAAGTAAAAGATAAAAGTGTAGGCGAGTTTTTTCCAAAATGTTAACTGAACGTTTATAATTATTCTAAACGAAGCAGACGATTTTATTTTTCGAGTTCCGTGTTTGCTATAAGAACTGTTTTTATTTCCCTGCCGAAATGGAAACTAGTGGTTCAGATTTAAATAATTAAGAGCTTCGTGCCGTAAAGTTTTGCTATCATTTGGACAAAACTGCTCCCAAAACAGTTTAGTTATTGAAAATAACTTACAAAGACAAATTTTTTGGAGAGTCTGGGATTTTTAAATAGCATGGGGTTTTAAAAAAGGTCGTTTGTCAGCAGAACAATCTCTAAAACCTGGTCAACCAGAAAGTGTTGTGAGTGATTGAAATGTTAATACTGTGTGGACAATTTTGTAAGAAAATTGGCGAATGTAATGTGAAGAGGCATCAACAAACATTTCGAAAACATCGACATTTCGCATTCTACGTAATAATTTACAGATTCACCAAAATTGTTCCAGATGGTTCTCTCATCACTGTACTAAAGGACAATTGCAAATAATTCACTAACCTTGTGAGTGGAAACACGCTTCAAAATGATCCGAATAACAGGTGATGAAACTGGGGCGCATCATTTTCATCCCTTACCAAGTCCACAACAAGTGTATAAAAGAAACACTGATTCTCCGTCTGCAAAAAAATCCGAAAACCCAAATCTGCTAGAATGACCATGATGATTATTTTCTTTGATCATAAGGGTGTAATCTATCTATATGTTGTGCCTCCCAAAACTAGTGTAACTGGTGGATATTATATATCAGTTTTGAAAATTTTGCGACAAACACATATCGAGAAAGAGTCATTAACTGGTAGGGAATCGGGCCATCACGATAAGGTTCACCCTTCTGTTCAGGAATATCTTAGTGAATGTAATATTAAAATCATGCCACATCCCTCTTACAGTCCAGATCTTGCATCAGCGATATCTGGCTGTTTCCAACGTTGAAGAAGAAGCTCCGTGGCAGAATATTTCATACAGATTCAGACGTTATTTCATCAACGTAAGATTCTTTTATGCAGCTTCCAGAATAAAGTTTCTCTACTTGTTTTGAAAAGTTAGTTGAACGATGGGACTGCTGCATATCATCCGACTACATTACTGTGAAAAATAATGGTTCATTATTTGCTGTAACTACATTTTTTTAATTCTTTTACTCTCAGTTCTTGTGGAACTCCCTTTGTATATCATAATATAGACATAAATGTTAATAAAGTGATTAATAAGTTAGGCCATAAAAGACATCGCATGAAAATTATCTTATAGTTTGCTGTTCTTTTCTAGCTTGTTCAGCTTAATGTTTAATATCAATGCATTTTGTTGTAACATTTAATAATTGGCAAAATTAAATTTTTTAATCAAACTTTTATAAAATAACATAATTTTTTGCATAATTTTCCTATACCTATATCATCTTTGTTAGATCTATAAAAATATCACTTAGATATCTTTTAGTTTGCTTACACCAGAGGTCGTCATAATATAATTATATAATTATCTTATCGCCTCCCTCTATAAAAAATTATAAGAAAAGAAGAAAAAAAAAAAACTTACATGTTTCTTAAATAAATTAAATCATTTTTTAGGAACAGTTGAGTTTTTTTTTCTTTTTTTTTTTTCTCTTTTGATTTTGACAAAATCAATTGTTTACATAAATCAATGAGAAGGATGTGCCTGATGAGAAACTCTCGACTAGGTTAGCAATATTTGGGTTCGAAATTTGTTAATTTCAGTCTTAATTCACCTCGGAGCTCCATTTTCTTTTTATTTCTCTTCTTTGTAAAAATAGAATTAACATCACTGAGGCCAGATTCAACCATATATGAGCTTGGGAATGCAATTAAAAAGGTAAATGCCCTATAACTATTTTTGTATATTTTTGCGTAATATTTATATTCTTACAAAATTTACTCACAGTTAAATTATTAAAAAGTATCTTTGCTTCGTGGTCAAATAATAATTCAATGACTTCGTCTTGCAGATGACTGTCGTTATTTTCTACTTGAGCAGATATTGGCGCGATTGTCAATTCTGGGATATCTATATTTTTAATATCTCTAAAGCGTAGTTTAAAATCATCGCTTAATTTTTGGAGATGATTTGTTTGTATTTCCAATTCAACATCGGTATATCCAATTGGATTAAATTTCAAAATTATTGAAAATCTATATAACAATGAACACTTAAACAAGTTTAATTTAACTAGTTTGCTGAAAATTATTGTTTGTGCTTGAATTAATGTAATATCTTTTTTTGGTGACGTGTTTGCATATCATTGAACTTTGCAAATGTATCTTCCGAATAAGAAATATTGTCTTTATTTTTTGCTATTCGTCACTAAGGGCTGGATTAATTTCAGTAAGAAATTCTCTAATTGCTTAAGCAATTCACCAAGTTTTTGTAAACATGCACCTCTTGACAACTATCGTATTTCGGTGTGTAATAATATTTGGTTTGATAGCTCATCGTGTTCCTCAGAAAACTTCAAATAGTTGTGATTTAAGCGTTTGTGCTCTAATTTGGGCCATCATGTAGCAAAACGGAGCAAGAATCATTTCTAAAAGTCTGAGAATGAGAACTCACCACGAAACACGCATACTTTAAACGGTAAAAAAGGATAAAAAATTATATTTAAAAATTTCCAGGAATGAGAAATTAAATACGCTTTAATCTATTATAGAAGCTTTACTAAATATATTGTAATTTCAAATGACATTCCGAACGAAAATTATATATACTGCATTGCTGTCAATAATTTTGAGATTGAATTGCATTGGTATTCATTCATCGACCCCCTAGATTATATCGACCACTAATTATACTTACTATATTGACACCAGGGGTCTATATCGACCATTTTGGTGACCTCTGACTTCTACACATGATGTTTAATGACAGATTACGACAACATTTTCGTTCACTCCAGTAAAATTTGGAGATGTCACAACGGTACAAATTTATTATGACCTTAGATGCAATTCCATCAACAAAACACCGGATTCTGGAAAGTATAATTAAAGGAGTTTGAAATAATTTCAATTTACAGTAACTATTTGGCGTAATTTTGGGACATAAAGGAGCCAAATAATAAGAAAATGGTTTGAAGCAAGCAGATAAAATTGGCAATCCCTCGATTCCTTTGAAAATGTACATAATATAATGCAATTACTTAACGAATTTGGACGTGATATGAATTAAGGATACATAGAAAATCGATATGTTTCTTTTTCGTCTGAATATTTTATTAAAATGTATTTATATCCCATATATAACGTTTTTCTAAGATATTGTAGCCTTTTGAATTATTAATTTTTTTCTCTATTTTGTTATATATTACTCCTTGTGATTTAAAACTAATAAATATATTTCACAAAATGTTTGCTCATATTTAAACATAAAATAAAGCATTTCACACATGAATTTTTGAATTAAATAACAAATAGAAAAGTAAAACAAAAGTATCCTTAAATTGCAATTTTATTCTGAAAAAAAATTCTAAATATTATTTTAGTAGCAAACTTTTTCACAATATCAAATTTACTAAACATGTTACGTAAATTTTCATTTTGTGCAATAAAATTAGAATTTTTAAATATTATGACTTTCAAACAAAATTTGGATTACAAGGAGCAATTTGAATGCAAAAATTCATTTTCAGCAAGATTAATATAACTAAAATGATAAGTTATAGAAAAATATTGTGTTTTATATAAATATTGTAAAAAAGAGCTTATTACGGTCTTGTTTTTAATATAGTTAATAAAAAGTAAGTATATTTCTTGTTTCTAATGTTTGACATGCATGGAATGTTTCAAAATTTCAAAACTCTGCTTTGTTAAAATATGTTCATTTTTGTTTTACACAATTTAGAGTTTTATGACTAAAAGCATGAAGACCAGTCTTAATAACTCATTTTCACGGTGTGATAGTAATGGAATGAGGAGGAAGTAATACCGGAGCATAGCTAAAGTCTCATGAATAAATTACGCTTCAAAATTCGTAATCATATTTTTCATTCCAGAATGAAACAAGCACATATAAGAAACTATATTTAAGAATAATGTTACTTGCTGTATCTCATGCTTTTGTTCTTGCAATTCCAGGGTGCCTCCTTTTTAATGGGGTTTCTTTAACTCACATTGTAACTTTTTCTGGGTCAAAATTTTAAAAGCTTTTTCTCATATTTTAAAGAGTTCAGCTGAGTTGAAATTTTAAAGACATGATTGTTTTGGAGAACAATACTATAAATTAATTATTATTAATAAAAGTTACTTGATTAAAACTAATTATTTAAAGAATTAAATTTTACATCAAGTTTCTCTCCAAGTCGTCAAATGATTGACAAATCCGTCGCAACAATATTTACAAATGGATATATGCAACGTAGTCCATTCCCATTGTGTATTTAGTTTATTTAGTGTGCATCACTTTTTAGTGCATTTTGAATTCTTTTACTTCTTTTGTAAGTCAATATTCATTCTCTTTATAATGCTCTATTGAGCTAAAAATTTTTACACCTATTTATTTTAGAGGATAAATTTAATAAACATCAAATAATAAAATAAATTAGTATTGAAAGTGAATATTGAATCAATTCAATTTTACACAACGTTCGCCTTTGCTCTTAAAATTTAAGGTATAAAGATTATGTACCGCATAGTGTGAAGTTTGAATGATAATCCATTTTTAAAAATCTCGTTTTTTACTGCTATTTTATTTGAAGGTGACATTTAATCCTTCAGAACAAAAAGTTAGAATTTTGTACCACCTTCCAATTTAAAGATATTTCTTAAATCCCAGTTTTTGTCCCGTTTGCGATCCCGGTACATTCTTAATTTTGTCAGATGTTTTAAATTGACTAATGACCAATCGAAATATCTCTCGCAGAACTTATGTTAAATCAAAAGTATTAAGGACCGTGCATGAGTTTTTAATTCTTATGATTTCATATACTCAATTTTTATTTTTATTTTTATTGTGCTGCAGATTAGCAAACATCTAGAGAAGAGTAACAAATTGATAAATACGAAGGTCGTTCAATAAGTTCTTGGAAATTCCAAGAGAGAGCGCTGGTAGCATCGAAAATGATTTGCTTTTACATCAAGTTCACTAGATAGCTGTCTAAATCTCAGCTACTCGTATTCTTGATCATGACGCCTTTCGCTTCTCGAAATTTCTTTTTCCGACCTATGAGACCATTCTTGCACTTTTTGGAAAAGATTCACCGGAAGCAACACAACCTTTTGGTATTTCTTGGGTTTCTGGTGCATAATGATGGATCCAGGTCTCACCGACGGTGCAGCAACAATCAATTTTTGACTTGGCAGCAAATGACTGCCAAATCAATGTCAAATTTATTTCGACTCCATTTAACAGATGGTAACAAAAATATACCTTAATGGTGCTATTTGTCTTCAAATACAAGTACTTTAGTGAATCATTCTCTTATTTATGACACATTATCAACGATACTATTTACTTGAGTCAAGGTATATCAACTGATGTGTTGTTTTTCACCAAAAAATTCGACCGTTTTGAGTCGGACATGTGACATGTCTGTGAGTGGACACTTGTGATGTGAAAAAAAAAGCTGACCCAATGCCATATTTCTCGTGAAATATTGATATTAGATTTTCTAAAGCAGAAAAACTGATTTTTTTTGAAAAAAAAAAAAAATATCGTTTTAAGTATGAACTAAAATTCAAATAATTGCTTCCGAATCACCAATACTTGAAACGTTAATATTCAAGAGGTATGCCGATATTCTTTTATCCAGGCCAAAGAAAAATTCGGAGAACGTAACCACTTTGCAGAGATCGATGAAAATCTATTTACAAAAAAAATGTACGAAGAATACTCTTTCATCCGTTGGATGGAAGTGTTTCTTACGGGCGACAACTCTTTTCAAAGTAATAAAATAAATTATTTAAAAAAAAAAAAACCTACCATTTTTTCGGAGTCCTTATAAGACTGAACAATTAGCTGAGAAATTCCAACATATCCAGTGATTTAACTTGCGGTGTATGGAAAGTTGGCTATCAAATTAAATGAATTTGAGCCATTTTGTGGAATCCTGTCACTTTAAAAAGAAAAGAAAATATACGCAAAATTAGAACATGAAACTTGACTATCTCACACTGTTCCTCACAGACATGCTAGAGCTTTTACAAAAACTTAATTTAGCTTTACAAGGACAAATGCAACACAAATCTACTTATATAATAGAATACCAGAACAAAAATATTCATTCTCAAAGAAAGCTGCATGCCGTCTAACTTTAATTTTCGCTGAACGTATTTATGTTAATCATAGTATTTCTTCATTCTGAAATTGTTGGAATCGAAATGTCGCAAACATTTGGCAAATCCTATTCATAATAATTATTTGCTGCGAGCCTTTTTCAATAAAATTTGCTCCAGTTTCAACCATTTAACCAAAGGTCTTTGCAATGCATTTTTATGATGTTACATTTTCATTATTTAAATTTTGAAGCAATCCCCTTGTACTTTCTTTCTCTTGATTATATTTCTTATATTAAATTCAGTAACTTGTGCAGAACATGTAACTATATTAATTAAATAAAATGCGAAATTACGTATTCAATATATATAATAATGTCTTCTTAATATATTGAGAAAAATGTGGCTCTCATTGGCTTCTACGTACCTATTCCTTATATATAACATTCAAATGAGTGCCGCCTGAGAAAATCCGGAGCTGGTAGAAAGTCGCGTCCATTCCGGTCATTGAATGAAAACAATCAAATAATTTCAAGCAATGACGGAACACATTTTTGTAATTCATTACAAAATATAAACTGACTCCATACATGTAGATTGTAAATAAACTTCATTTAAATCATGTTGAGCTTTCAAGGTGAGATAGCTAGCGATATATCAAGAGGTTTGACCTTAAATATATCAATACATATGACTGTCCAATTTAATGACTGAATGAATTTTAATGAATGAATTCCTCTAGTAGTCCTTAGAATATCCACCAGATTAGTGGGGATTCTTTATAGCCTTTCCTAAATCCCTTTCCAATTCGTGTTTTTTCTGCATTTCAATTCCAAGGAACGAATGATATGCAATGAAAACTTATTTCATGAATGCAAAATATTGATTTCTTTTTCAAACACACATTGATGATACCCATTATAATAACAAAGGATAAACACTACATTCCAGAATACATTAAAAAAATTCCATTGTTAAACTAAAAATTTCATCTAATATGAATATTATTATCCAATTCTTAAAGCTGAAGAAATATTGAAAAACTTTTTTTTTTCATTTCCAATGGCTGGACAAAAAATTACATAGAACAAAAACACAGAAGACCAAGTCATTGCCAAAGGAGCTCCCTTGCATCCCAATATCTCGATACCTCGAAAGTTTTGCGAAGTGCCTCACATCGGAGCAGGTGGTCCATTTCCATTACTTCTTTAAAATCACATAGCGGACAAATAGGATCGGTTGTGATTCCAATGTGGTGTAGATGTGCGGCGAGGCAATCATGTCCCTTATACAAACGGAAACTGCTTTGTGTCGTGGTTTATCAGGTATAGAAAAAGGGCTAATCCTCCTCCAGCTCTTTTGGGATGTACAAGTCTGAAGACCCAGCAAGAAATTAGATGTAAATAAGTTCTTTACGAACAGCTTAATCTTTCAAGAAGAAGTGGCTGTATTCGGATGCTATAATAAGTTGACACCCCTCTTTGCCAGGGAGTCTGCTTGTTCATTACTCCAAAGAGCCGAATGACCAGGTACCCATATAAGAACAAGGTTGTTTTCTTATTACGTTGAGAATTCTCAAAATTTCTTGGCCTTGTGAAATTGCTGGTGTGAATGGAAGTTCAATAGAGCTAACTAATTGGATGGCTGCTGGAGATTCTGAAAGGAGGACTGCCTTTTCGAAATTATGATGGATAGCTAGTAATTGTTTTAGAGGTATACAAATGGCTTCTACTTCACCATCAAAAGCGGTACCAATTTACCCTGCAGGGGCACAAAAAGAAAAAATAAAGATCTGAAAAAACGCCAGCTCTCTCTCCCCTGCATTAAAATGGCAGTCAAACTAAAAACCATCAGTATAAATATGTAGCTAATCCGAAGCTATCTGGTCTCAATGGTCTCAAATGCAAAAGATTTTTGGATACTTGGTGCAACATCTCTTTTTTATGGATGGTTTCCATTAGATCAAATTTTACCTTAACATTAATCACTTTTAAAGGATTCTGAGTTTCAGGTGGGGTTGTAAATCACGTGGAATTGCAAGATCTTTCCTAATGTCCAGAGCTTTCTGAATAAATCCATCTTGGGTTTTAGTTGTCTACGCTTGACTACATAGTCCCTCCAATAGGGATCCTGTATTTTCAGCAGATTTTCATAGAAAATCAAAGCCTTCTTTGTCATAGTATCTTGGAAAGGTTTATTTCCTGTCAGCTATAATATCGCATCGATCGAAGTGAACTTTACAGCACATGTGATCAAGTGATAACCTTTGTTTGTGCATTACTTCTGATTTGTTAACCGCATATTGTGGTGCTGTGATGATTGGTTCACAGCAATACATCAATAAAGGTAGTATATAGGTACTCAAAGTAGTGTTGAGGGTAGATCGGGGGCACCCGCCTCCCACTTACATCCTGCTAGAAGCTTGAGGATACTAAGTCTCATTGCAACACATTCCGTTAGCTGCTCAACATGGAGCCTCCAACTTAATTTGTTATCAAAAGTAACACCCAAGTAAGTAAAATTATCTGCATTGACAATCAAAGTAATTAGATACTTCAGCTATGGACAGAAAGTTTCATGGGTTAGAGAAAATGACAATGAAGCTGTTTTTTCTAAATTTACAGTCATGTTACATTCATCGCACCAGTCCGAGAGTACCTGAGCCTTATTTAATCGACATTCAATAAGGTTTATTGCATTATGTTTCGGTGCCTGGGTCCAAATTACCAGATCATCAGCAAATAATAGGTATTTAATACCAAGTATTGATTTTAGAGTTGAAACAAGAATATTCACATAAATATTAAACATGGTGCAGCTATTAACTGCTCCCTCGGAGGAGCATAATTTGTAAATTAAAACTTTTTGAAAAGGAATCTCCAAATTTAACTTTTCAGGTCCTCTGGCCTGTAAAAAACCTGATCCAACACCTGGTCACACGTTGACCTTTCTTTGCGAAAGCTAGCCTGCTCTACAACTAATAAATCATATTTCTGAAGATACTAGTTCAAGAGATTTACCACAAGTTTCCCCATGGTTTTTGCAAGCTTACTCGAGAATGAAATGAGGCTATAGCTGTTTAGTAGCCCTGAGTTCAAATTTTTTTTAAGAACTGGGACTATAATAGCTCTTCTCCAGTGTGCCGGTATCAGTCACTACGAATCCCAAACTCGGTTCAAAACATTCAGTACTATTTTCCTTGCCTTCATGCCTAAAAGTATCAGGAATTCGACATGGATGTGATCCTCACCAGGAGAATTTTTTCATTTTAAGGCATCTTAGTGCAAGTTCAAACTCGTGGATACTAAAGGGAGCATTGAAAATAGGTTCCTTATTTGGTTCCTACAAAACTTCCTGTATCCTGAGATACTTTTTCCATTCAGCATTTACTTTTCTTGACACTTTTTTTCTCATAATTTCCCTTTCTTTGGGACTGGGAGTAGGACTGTCCAAAAGCATTTGCAATGGCCTTATCAGAAGTTAGAAGTTTGTTTCCAAAAGAAATCGGTTTCTTCCCACCCGAAAGCTTATGAATTTGGATGCTAGAAATGAACTTAAAATCTTTCAAGCTATCCTTTTTATAGTAAATGTGTGAAATAAAATCCTCAAAGGATTTGCGTTTGACCTGTATTACAGCATTTTTTAGCAAGCCAGTCTGTTTTCTCCATGCAATCACATCAGATTGCCTTTTCCCTTAGTCTAACCGGCTTCTTTTTTATGTTTCTCTAATTAAGTGGACCAGAAGCCTTTGACCTTGCCACGTAGCACGCATGCCTTTGCACAAAATAAGATTGCCTTTGTAAGGTTACAAACCAAGTTTTTTTGGGGATTGTGGAAGATCTCAAACTTGTCTTCCCAATTTCTCTATCAGTAATTTTTTCAAAATTACCCCAGTTTGCCTTTTTGAAATTCCAAGATTTCTTTGAACTTAGCCTAAACGGCCAGCTGGTTGGCAGACTATAATCGAGGTTTGAACTTGTCTGTGCCCTCAGCATGGGTCTTCCGCAATCTTTCTATTTGTGAAGACACAGATATTTGATGAAACACACAACAAGTTTGGTGAATTACCAGAACCGTTATAATGGATGCAAGTAGGGGGGGGGGTCATTTGGTTTAAAAATAAGTTCAAAAGGGCTTGAATTCAGAAAATCTTCAAATTCTAAACCAGCAGCATTTAGGCGACTATACCCCTCAATCGCTTGAACGTGCGTTCATATCACCAATTATGATTATTATAGCAGATATCTCAAGACTTAATAAAAATGGCTCACTATTTGAAGCAATATAAAGAGCAAAGATCTTGAAAAAGGTATCTTCTTTCCATAGTTGAATCCTTACAATTTCTCTTATACTTATCTTACAATGCTCGTTGTTATGGATTTAATAATTTTAAAGTCAGCAAAAATCTCATTTCTGACGCCAAACAATGTACTTCTAGCAACTTGTCTGCATTTTGGAAACAGGGACAATGTATATCCTTGAAAATGGTAGAACATCATAGAGTCCTCACTTAAATTAGCTTCCATTATTGTAAAGAGATCGATATTATACTTAGATAGGGATCGTTGAGTCAGTTTTTCAATAGTTTTCGAAGGAAATACAATTTGATATGTTAGCAAATCGCCTCTAGTGCTTTAGCATCTCAACTTTACTATAAGATTTTACGTTTCATTGTCACATCCTTCCACCATTTGTGTTTCCATCATGGTAAGACCTTTCTCATTACACTATAACATATATTTGCCATATTCCTGTGTTACGACCCACGTGTGCAGATGGAGCTAGTAGTCATATTCTTGTATACATTTTGTTTTTTTTCCTCCATTTTTTTGTTTCTAGACTTGGGATTACATGAGCCAAAGAGCACGACTTACCAACCGTCGCTCAAATAAATATTCATTTTTAGTATACTGTCCACAGCTCTTTGTTTGAATAGATAAGTTTCAAATAACTCAAGGTCTATTCATTAAACCTTTCACTATAGCCTGGATTTATGTTCTGTTTTATGGGAAATGATCAAAAGAAAAACAGTAAATCATGTTAGAAATGCATACCAAGTACAATCATTGTTTACATTTAATTAAATTGCTGTTCAATATCTCCACTGTTTTCAAGGTTCCATTAAAGAATGAAAGAGGTGAAAACGACATAAAAACTAACTTTATTTATAGTTTGTTCAAATAAAAAATAACGTATTAATAAGAAATATATTTCATCATTGAAGAAGTAAAAAAACAACGATGGATAAAAATATTAATTACAAATGTTATCCAGAAATGTGTGGTTCTTGAAATATAACTGAAAATTAAATCGAAGTTTTCTTCCATTGCTAGTTTTTTTCATTGAAATAAAAAAAATAAACTGTTTCGGAGAAAAGGAAAATAGAGCATTCTCTTTTAATATTTTTTCTTGAAAAATGAAATACTGAAGCAATCAAAATCTCTGTGTACTTAAAAATCATTAAAATTAAAAATGTTTCATATATTTCTAATGTACACAAAAGTACAGTCCGTGCAAACTTCTGAATAGATGCTGATCTCATGGAACCAGAATAACCTCTGGGGTCGAGTTACAAAATAACTATAAAAATCGTTTACACAATTGTTGCATGTATTAAGGTATCGAATCCTTTTTAAACTTTATAGTAATTAAAAGGAAGCGAAAAATAAGAGGAAATTGCTATATTATTGAAATGAGTAGTTTCAATGTCTTAATAAAATAAAATAAATCATGAAAAGTAGGTTAGCTCAGATAGTTAAATATTTCGTATCTCACTATCTTAAGATCAAAACGGTGCACTTTTTTTTAAAATTTAAATAATCAGTTCATAATTCAATAAGATATTATTCAACATTAAAAATTTAGCATTTTCTCAACACATGATAGACTCACAGATTGTGAACAACAACAAAAAAAAAGAGATTTAGTATACTACCACGAGAGAACATTTATTTAAAATTTCAGTCATATTCGTACTAGGATATTAACTGGTAATAACATCACCCTTTAAGATATGAGACGATTAATTGATGTATGAACTGTAACTAAGCTTAAAAATACTAATACAAATGAAAACAGGAGAAATTTACTTTGTCAGATTTGAGCAGAAAAGGGAAGAAACAAATAACTTTTTCAAGATGTATTGAATAACTTAGAATAGGAATGCTGTGTTGAGCTTCGAAAGTCATCATAAGCAACATAATTCAAAATGCAACATAATTTTATTCTCTCTCAATTTAATAAGGTAGTGAATGATTGCGTGTATTGGTAGGAAAAGTTAAATAACAAAAGTTTGAAACCAGTTATTAATAAAAGAAAACAGAGCAAATTAGTTACAAAAGTAGTAGAAATATTTCAGCGAGATATTGAGACTTAGAAAAAGCTAGAAGGTGGGTCTCTGTCGTAGCATCGCCCTTTGAATCCTACAACAATCAGTTTTTGACCTTCGTTACTGTTGAAATTGATCACAGAATTGTATCCGTCAGGTTCAAGAGCTTTGCTATATTCCCACTGTCTTCGAGAAACTAGCCTAAAGCGGTCACCGATCACAGATGGATAGATGTATGGTGTCGAGAAGTTTGCCCTCAAGTAAACGTGATGGAAGACAACTTCAGCTCGCAATGGATAAGCCGCGCACTCTCTACCATCGGCTGGATCACATCTTACGAGCATGCAGTCTTCTTCTGCCCAATATAAAGATTGAAACGTCCGCTGCGTTCCATTAAAGATGGCCATGTAGTAATTCTGAGTGATATTTTCGGCGGAGTAATCTAGCATGCAACACATTCCGTTGTTGCACCCTTCTAAACGAGCGCTGGGCTCAGTTATCTTTATGAGAGTGTAGTTTTCCATGTTTATCACATGATACCGATCGTCGAGTTGGGTTTGCCATGGCGGCAATATGTTTTCGGAACCTTCTATTTCAACATCATCTCCATCAGACATAAAATCGTAAGTTGTTCCATTCTGCATGACAGCTGTGATGCTTGATTCGGGCTCCGTGAGTGCATAGCCTCTGCGAGGAACTCTGGCGACGACAAGTTTGCTGATTGCGTCCGGATTAAAGGTGTAAGCAAGGGCTCCGTAAGGTCCATGGAATATTCCACTTCCTAAAGATTTTTGTCCAGGATGTTGAATACCGGCAGCTATCAGTGTAAGATTAGTGCCCATAACCCAGGATTGGAAATAGCCTACCGTCATTTCCAGTGGCATAGTGTTTTCCCAATAAGTCGAAAAAACTACGCCATCTACTTTATCTTCTGTTTCTACTTCAATAATTCTTCCAAGAAAAAGATCGTAACAAACATACGAGAGAAATGTACCGAAATCTGTTTTGAACACAGGATTTTGTTTGAATTTCGGTAAATTCATTGCCCATTCCAGCCACAAGTGTTCTTTGCGGTACCGAACGAGGAGTGTGCCATCTCTGTCAAAGGCTACATTGGTGTTGAATTGCATATGCCCGTCAGGTGGGCAGTCAGGTTCACCTTCGCACTGATAAATATCGCCCATGTTGGCGTGGACAACCATGGAATTGTTTCTCGCCATGCAACTGAGAGTGACAAGTTGTGGTCTGTCAGCGAATTGCTGTTGATCGACGCAAGGGTTGTATTTTCCTTCAAGGGGATCCGGAATCACTTCACAGAAAAAAGGAGTTTGAGCCCTGTTACACTCTGGGAAAATGCCATATTCTGGAAAATCAATTATATCAGCTCCCTAAAGTGAAAAAAATGAAAGGATAGCTATTTAAGGACTTTTTTCGACTTGCAGCAAAAATGATTTAACTTTTGAAAAAGCAGTAAGTAATACAGAGGGAAATATATATAATAGAATTATCAAGTATTGAAACTTAATGGTTTTCGTTACATTGTGGTATTTAATTTATTTTAATAGAATAATAAATGCTACAGTATCACAATCACCTGAAAGGTAAATAATTTGTCGTATACAGATGTAATTCTATTCTTAAGATTTCTGCTAAATTAAATATACGACTTTTGATTTTTTTCACTTAACCTCTTGATATAGTTTTATGTAATTAAGGCACGCGAGTTATTATATTAGTCGACAAAGGAAATGGAATAATTTGGGCTAATTATACATCATAAATAAAAGTAAACCCCAATTATTTCTCTATTAATATTTTCAGGAATACAAATTGCGTTACTTGTTTTGCAAATCTTGCGATGTCAAATTATAGTTACTTTGGATTTAGCAATCTTCGTGGCTTGATTGTAGATGTCTAAGTTGCGCTTCACCACTTGTTTTGCTTCTTCTGGATCCATAGTACAATTCTCCGTTTGGACGAATTCGAATGCTGCGGCTGTGAAGTAGGTATCAGTTGCAGATAAGACAGATGTCGTGATCCACCCAAAGCAGACTGCTAGAATCAGTAAGAAAGTGGGACGCATTTTGTTCCTGAATCGGATAGAACAAAAACTACATTTAATGTATTCGGGTATTTTTAAGATATATATTTATTAAATAAAATACTCAAGAAGATTCTCTTGATAACTTTAACAATTCTCATAACTCCTCAATAAAATGTGAGCTTTTAATAATGATACTGCTGTTTACAATGGGACAATTGCGGCGTCCTAATTTTAGAAAACTTCGTAATTGCTAACTAATGTGATAAAAGATGATGCGGAAAGTAACACAACTCTAGAAGTTTCGTTCCTTTGTTATGATCATTTTTCTTTAATCATTGTAAATATCCCAAACTATCTTGAGGGTATGCATATCGATCTAAAAGTATTAGTAACTGTTGAATAAAACGAATGTATCTTGTAAAATAATTTTCTTAGATAAACACAGGCAGGAATATTGAATACATGGATTGAAATCCCGTACAGGGCAGTACAAGACTAATAATGGTAGACAAGAGAAGCTCACGTGTCAATGACGGAGAACGAGGAGGTGGTCAATAGACAGAAGCGATATTTCTCTTTAATATTTTCAGTATATATATATATATATATATATATATATATACTGAAAATAGTAAATCAAAAATAAAGAAAAGGTATAGTCTAAATATGAATTAATTAAAAATATTTAAAAAAACAAACATTGAAAACTACATAAATATAATTCATAGTTACAAAGAGAAATAGTACCCCAAAAAATTCTCACACTACAGAACGAAAATTAAAGTGGAATAAGAAGCCTTTTAATTTATTTTTCATGCAATTTTAATTTATTTTATACATAAAAATGAAAGAGTAAAACACTGCTATACTCATAAAAGTCAAACAAAAGAAATATTATACCTATAAATATGTCGGAAAGAAATGTGAATTAAAACAGTAAAAAATGTACAAACAAGGGACTGAGAAAAAAAGAAAGACCAATAAAAAAACAAAGATAAAATTGTAACATTTTTAATTCTGAAACTGTCTAAAGACAGTTTCTAAGATGAGTTAATCTAGTTTTACATACCTAACTTTCCCATACAGAAAAAAAAAGTTTTCTTTAGAAATGGTATTGAACCAAAAAATTCAAAACTTTTATGCAAAAACAACTGTAAGATATAAACCCGAAAAAAATTTAAGTGAAATACCCCTGAATATATATGCGAGAAGGAGGTCATAGGAAAATTCTACGCTCAGAGTGGACATGAGTTGTAGAATATTCCTACTACTACAGTGTGTGTTGTAAAGTGACCCAGTGCCTGGGGATATAACTGGTAGATTAATGGTGATTAGCCTTATCTCACTTTCCTGTTAAAACTTCTGATTATGGAAAATACAGGACCTGTACAAAACCTTTCCAATCGGAGAGCTGAGTCAAAAGGTCTACTGGAGGAAAATTATTTTGTAAAATTGGATGAGAGATCATCTAATATGACGCAGATGATTCAAAGCCTCCTAGATGTTTAGTGTGGATGAACTCATTCGTCCACCTAAAAACAATTTAAAAGTTGGTTTATAGAATGTTCGAACTGTCTCCAAGCAATTTTCATTTTTCTTTCTGCAACGAAGTACAAATCAATAAAACAGTCTTCAAAAATTACATACATATCTATCTGTTTTCCAGAAGCCACAAAGATTGTGATGTCATGTGATGTAATATGTTCCAGAATTATGCGTAGTGAAGACAAAATCTGCCTAACCATTACCCCATCTGATGTACCCCCCTTCTTTCTTCAGATAAATACCATGAAACCGAGGTACTATAGTGATCTGGTCATTTCCTATGAGGCCTGCTGTCTTTTATAAACATGGGTGACGTGAAGATAGGAAAGGAAAAGGAAAGATACTGCTTATTCTGTACTTTAAATATATATAGGCGTAAATCCTCTCTCCCTTATTTGTTAACCTCGGCAGGAGTGGACTATTCTCCAGCCGGTCTCAAGCCCTGATAAAGAGGGAGAGGAGAATGGGATTCTTAACCCGCCTGTCTACTCTATAGTGGCATGGCGCAATTTATCTCAAACATTGACGAATCAGTCCGGCTAGTCTGGATGCACTCCAGTTCCTGTACGACCTGAGGCTACTAGAACTACTAATCATACATAGAATGAGAGCCTTCCTACTCCAAACCTGTAGTGCACTTTGTGAAGAACGGGGGGGGGGGGGGCGCGAAATATGTTCCGTATTTGCTTTGAAAGTGCCGAAAGCAACAGTTATATGCTTTTTTGTTCTTAAACATCAATGCACTTGCAGAATCAGACGACAGCAATATACGGAGGGAGCAAGAATCCATTAATGTAAGCAAATGTCACTTTCTACCACTATAGCGCATACCTGGAGCTTCACCTTTATACTTCATTGCCCCACAAAAAAGATATGTTATTGTTGTAGAATCTAGAAAGCTTCATGCGTCAGAATAATCTATATGTAGATTGGAGGAAGAGGTAGCTTTTTCTTTCTGGGTGTCTATTCTATTTCAGAAGCTAATGTAACAATTATTTCACTTTCAAGTCTCCTTTCTCGATCTTGAAACGTTTCTGAGTTCCTTAAATGTATCCTTTCAAGCTTATTTGATTCTCCACTGCAATCTTGTTCATAATTTTATGTCTGCTTGATTCTCTTCTAGAATCTTGTTCTTGAGAAGTTTGAAAAACCCTTAAATGTGCCATTATGAAATTTTTGTATCCTTTCTGCTTTTTGGTTTTTGAAGAATTTCTACGGCCTTTAATTGTGCCAAATATGAGCTTGTTTGATTTCTCTCTACTTACTTGTCCTTTAGGAAGCATACATACCTTAACTGTAGTATTTATTTCTATTCGGTTCCCCTGTTCACAGAGAGTTTCATTTCCTTGCCTTATATTTATTTTTCTGTCATTCCTTCGTACAAATCGCAAGCCTTTTTCTTTCTGAGCAGTACCGAATTGGGAAACGTTGTGTGTTTACGTTTGTGTCAGAAATTTCTTTATCTATGAAAGACATCACACATGCATTAGATGGTATTTCCAGGGAGCATATTTCATTATGAGGCGACGCATGCTCATAAGCAGCAAAGTGCATTGCCCAATTTTATGCGCCTCATCTTTATATTTTTAAGAGTTTCCTGGTGCTCTTCAAAAATACTAAAGAGTTAATCATTACGAAAAATATGAAAACGGCAAGAGAAAAAACAATTCAGAAGCAGCCTTTAACTTATAAGCTAAGCTGTAGGTCCTGGAGCTCGACATGGCAATATAGACCTTACGAGATGAGAAGTTGTTCCATTTACTACTGTGAGTGAACATTTGAAACCAGTTCCTTTTCACTGTTGAAGTAATTGATAACAGCCTACTGTACATCAAAGCTATACTGGACGTTACTGTGGATCAAATAAGAAATGGAAGTTAAAAGGCAGGGATGATTGTCATCAATTAGAACTACTTGACAAGGGAATGAACGATTCTCTAGTACAAGATGTCAATGATTCATTTCATTGTTTTTAAGTATTTAATAATTATCCTAAGCAATCAGTGTGTAATACAATCACAAAAAGCAGTTTAGCTTAAGATTAGTAAAACAACTGTCAATTATTAAGAATAATGAAGCTCATAAAAATGATCACAAATAAATAAAAAATTATAAATCTTAAGCAGCGGTAAAGATAAGAATATTTTTAAAAAATGCAAATAACTATCATATACAAGCCAATATGATTTAGAAATCATAACGCTACAGCTGATCAATAACATGTGAGCCAATTCAGATCAGAAGTAATAAATACCACGCCTAAGCATTAAGAAATGAACATAAAAAATATATTATTAATAAATATTATGTATATTAAGCAACTTTACATCGGATGAAAAAATAAAAAAAGCTTAGTTACATATCTTAGGCAGCATAAAATTAAAGATTTCAAAATAGAAGCTAATTTTGAGGAATCATAAAATCATACTTTCACAAATTAAAAACAGTACAGTTAATAAAAAAAACATTCAATCAACAACAGGAAGCTTAGAACTGCAACATTTGTTACAGTCAAAAAAACTATTTTAAATGATAAAAGAGAGAGTCTTCAATAATAATTATGTCTTAGTCAGGAATCTAAACACAACCACTGAGTATTAAAAACAATACAAAAAAGTTCTAATGCTAAGACATTCTTAAGTAATTAATAAATATTATATAATATATAACAGGGGTAAACTTATTATTCGAAAATAATGCTTTACGAGTAATTAAAGAGACCAATTAATTAAAAAGTAATTAATAACATTTAGGTGATTGAAGAGTACTGTCATTATTGAAAATAGAGCTGATATATTCAAATTTGTTAATGGACAGATTTAAGCTATTCATAGCTTTGATTTTGAAGATCTTTTTAATTCCATTCACATAGAGGATCTTTTTAAAGCTCTAAAAATGTGATTTATAAGAAATTTAATATTAATAAAGTTATTGCATACAAAATATTTATGTTAATTAATTTAGAAGAAAATTATATAATTTTTGAAAATAAGGTAATATTGAATTGGTCGTTTCTAACTCTCCCGTTTTTGAAACGTAATGTTTGCAATTCAGATTCAATTTTTTTTCTTGTGTTTGTTTTAATGTCTTACACCTTGACGTTTCTTTTTATCGGCTTCGTTTTCATGTTCTATCTGTGTATTGAGCAAAGCTCTAATAAACCCATCCTCGGAAGCTTCAGTTTACAAAATTGTATCCTTCAATATAATTATTGTCATCTCCGAAACATTCTCGAAGCCCATTTCTGGAGCGACGAATCACAAGTCCTCTTTACTTCCTCCCGCTTGAAAAGTCATTGGGATTCTGGGTATCAGAATTTTCATAAAATTGACTGAATCCCGAACAAACTCAGAACTCTCTCTATCCCAGCAGAGGGCTCCAGTGTGATGTCCTTTTTTGGTTCGGAGGTCTTGTGAAATGAATTTCGATATTTAAAACAAAACGAAAGCTTTATTTTACCGCCAAAAGGCCTGCAGTGTTCCCAGGGTGGCGCATTGTTACTGCCCCCCCCCCTTACCAAATTTTCGACTGATTACAAAAAACTCATTCCATTTCTTCTTACCCACGAGCGGATTTTTGCAGCGATATGTGGCGGAGGCTTCTGAATCACATCGGGAGGATCTGGAATCATATACGATTACTTTAATGATCTTTACTTTTAAAGGTATTTCGAGAGAAAACATTTAAGAGATCATACGCTTTTTTACAACGATGCATAAAACATAATTCACTTTTGAACATTTTCGTAAACATAAATTACAAATAAGGTGGTAACAGAGTCATTTTACACGTACACATCTCAATATCGAAAATAAAAAAAAAGGTATAAAGTATAAATTTTGTTTCACTTTTGATCCTTTCTTTTATTAATAATTACATGAACAAAAATATTACGCTCAGAACAAATAAAACTGAAGCTTTAAATTTAATGTATTAATAACAACTTTAAAATATATTATATTAACTAAATACATTAATTTACACTTTATAACCAAAGAAAATCAACACATTTTTTTTAGAAAATCGAGTCAAGTCAAACTTTTAAATTATAAAGACTATGAATCACGAATTTATGAAATAGGGAGGGGGGATGGAGCTCTGAATAATAAAAGATTTACGAACTTAAATTTTGTTTCTCGCTCATAATTTGGTGCGCATAACACAATTTTTTTTCTTTTGATGACTCAGGGTTAGTTTGTTCATTAATTTCTGACGATCGGCAAGCGAAATTTGAAAAGCTTTCTGTCACACAACGTAAATTTTGTTCATGCAGAGTAGACTCTGCATTTTAAAGAGTCTCAGGAATTTTAACAATTATCCATGCATGCGAAAATGCATCATTTAAGAATCCAATATAACTTACCAGTGAAACACAGAAGAAATATGAAACTCTTGCCATATAATATTTATATGTATATAATATTTCTCATATTTTTATATACTATAAAAAATGCTAAAGAAGTTATAAAGAAATATAGCTTGAACACTTTTTCAAAATTAGCAAAATAAAAATTTTCATTGATTAAATATTGATAAACCTTTGCCGAGTTTGAAATGTCTGATTACATGTTTACCTGTTATTCTTAGCTTTCTGAAATCCTCCTGAATCGGAATATGCTTGTTACATTTATGAATCTTCCACTATGCGTCGGTTTACGAGAAAATAGGACCAACTTCCTGATTGCAGCGTCACTGCAGAGTGCGTGGTTGTGCATATTGATACTAAACATGAATCTTTATATCATATATCATTCAATTGCCTTGCATAATTTTGCGATTGTAGCTCACTTTCGTCTTGGTGCGATATTTCCAATATTTCTGAGTATGAACGGATTATAAAAATTATAAAAACGAAGACTTTTAAAAACTAACTGTTTATACCACGAATATCTTTATAGGAATCAGCAAGTTAAATAAATTTTAACAAAACAATTTTTTTCCATTTTTGTCAAATATATAGAAGGGAATTCTAGATAAGTACTTCTTACTATCACATGCTTTTAAGAATTCGCAAAAAAGAATAGATGGTCAGATTGTATGGTATATGATATAGTACTGCAGTAGATTCCTTCTTCACATTAGCATAGAACCTGAGGCTTGATTGGATAAGTTAATGATCTATCAAACGGAATAGATGTGCAGTAAATATTTCATCAAACAGCAACAACAAAGTGAAAGAAACAATAATAGATACAATTTTGCAGAAATTCATTAAAATTTTGAAACACAGCCACTGTAGATCAACGTTTGGGAGCATTCAATTTTTGTTTCATTGTTACAAGAATGTGGTTTCGTGCTTCTTTCATTTTTTCAATGGAATTTTTCCATGAGCTAAATTATACGCAAGTGAATAAATAAATGTAATTCCCATGAAACAATAACGGTGCCTTTCAAATGAATACCCATTGTTTAACTTTATTTCACCACAAAATCAAAAACCTAGAGATAAAGAGTCGCTCAACTGGTTACTGATAGAAACAATGCCTTTTAAGAAGATGTTATATAGTGTATAGCGGTGTTTTGTCAAGCGTTTCCTTTCAATTGAATTTTGATACTTGTACATGATGTTCTTTGAAATGAAAATTTCTCCTAATGCTTGATTTATGTAGATTAGAACAGAATTATTGAAGAGTAGCAAATAGGATTCTGGACATAAGCAGCGAAGATTTTAATCTTGAGGTAGAGAGCGGAAGTTGCAAGAGACGGAATCGTGCCTACGTTGAGTCAAGAGATATACAAACAAACATAATTAGAGTCTGCAAAGGATTATTGAGTCGGTCCTTCATTTAAAGTTCTGCACAGGAATTGGACTCCACTGGTTAATAACAGTTAAATACCTATAGTTACAATTCTGAGCTTTAAATTCAAATGTGGGTGGGAATTAAATCCACTTACTTGATCTTTAATATCTTGTATTTTGTGATTACTTTGATGTCATAATAAACTCAAGTTACTGCCTGGTTTGAATTCATCAGTGATTGTATTGATAAGTGACACTTTAAGTATTGATTAATGATGGAAGGAGAATACCGAAGCATTACAATTGTCAAATGAGTGAATTGCGCATCTAAATTCGTAATGGTATTTTTCATCACAGAATGAAACTAACACATCTGAGAAGCCATGAGTACGAACAATGCTACTTACTGCATCTTATGTCTTGTTCTTGCGACGATCGGGCACCTCTTTTTTTTAAAGGCGAAATTTAATCGCTCAGAACGAGAAGTTAGAATTTTGTACCGCGCCTTCCAATTTAAAGATCAATCTTAAATCCTAGTTTTCATCCCGTCAATGATTCCGATACATCCTGAATGATGTCAGGAGTTGTAAACTGACTAATAACCAATCCAAAGATATCTCTCAGAATTTAAGTTACGGAAAAAAATTATGCGCGTGCATGAATTTTAACTCTTTTATGATTACTTGTACTCATTTTTATTTGTTGATTTTTATTATGCTGCAGCTTCACAAATGTCAAGGATAACAAGTTAATATCGTGTAAAAGAAAACTAATATTTTTATAGTTACGAAATATAAATTTTTATGGCACATTGAATATTATACTATTTGCTTGAGACAAGGTATATCAACTGAAACAAGGTGAGGTAATATTGTTTCACCTAAACATCCCAGCCATTTCGTGCGGGACATGTAATGGTTCATGACGTAGAAAATAAAGCTCAAAATGCGAAATTCCCGGTGAAATATTGCTATCAGATTTTTGAAACAAGGAAAAAAAAAATGGTTAAATAAGAAATGGCTCTCTCTCTTTAATTTTTTAAAAAAGTTATTCTTTTACGAATCAACCAGAATTCAAATAGCTGAGTTTGAATTACGAATACTCTTTTAGTAAGATTGGACAATCGTAAAATAGACATTCTTAATGACCTTCAAATCTCTCTACGAAGCTTGGATAAAATTGGTATCATTGTAAGGCCTCTAAGAGGAAGCAAACAACAGTGTTAATGGACTTATTTGCAACATATGATTCATGGAAAAGGCATTTACGAAATGCATGTGAAACGTTTTCCACTTGAAGGTGACTTCATGGATATCAATTCGCTCATACAAGAAAAAGAAAGTTGTGTTTATGAAATACATAAAGCATTCAATTCAATCCTAAGTAATTTTAGGTATTAAACATTGTTTTTCACACACAGATATAATATATATATGTGTGTGTGTATGTATAAGATAAAGCAATGAATTTATTATTAAGAAACATAAAAGTAAGAGAACAATTAAAATCCAAAATCAAAGAACTACGTAAAAAAGATGAATAAAAATTGAATCAAATCTGAAACTAAATGAATAATTCGAATACCCAACAAAACAAAACATGCATATGCAGACTGGGGACTGAATTGTGGAATTAAACTAGTTCCATGGTACCAACCCTCTCACAATGCATCTTGTTGGGTAAAAGTGGATTATTCCAATATTCAATTAGTAATTTAAAGGAAAGAAACAAGAAACGAAGAAGAAAAATTGAAAGGCGAGATATCTCAATTGCTAATTATTTTCTAAAACAATTGTTTTCCAAACAAATAAAATATATTCTTCACTTAAAAACTTTTCAATTAAAATTTTTAATCAAAAACCATCTATTAAATTATCCAATTAAAATTTATTCAATTAAAAATTTAAAAGTTTTTTCCAAAACAATAAAACAGTATAATTAAATATTTCCAGTTAAAGATTTAAAACTTTAAAAACTACCTACCCGAATCCATGTTTTTCATGAAAAATCAATTCAAATCTCACGATTGTAAAGGCAAAAAATCAAAAAATCACATCTTTGACAAGTGATCATGAACCACAGTGCAATAGGCTAAGGAACTTTTTAAATGATGATGTCCACTACCATGCACTGTTTCCAGATAAAATTTGGAAAACAATAGTACTTAACTAATTTGAGTGTAAAAAGTTTCAATATAGAATATTTATTAAAAATCCACCAATAAACCAATCATGACCAAAAATCATATCAAATGATACATAAATCAGAATTTTATTTGTTAAAATTATTAGAAATCCAATTGAGTGAAATATTTGTCGGTAAATGTGTAATAATACAGAAATGTTTCAAAAAATCTTCACAACTAGACCACTAACTAGCTGTCTTTGTGATCCTAATGTTGTGTGGTGGATTTGTTTTTAAAACTAAAGTTCAAAAATTCATGAATGTCCTGAAAGGTAAATAGCCCTTATGTATAAGAAATAATAGGTAATGAAAGGTATTAGCCCTTTTTCAATATGTTACCAATCCAAAAGATATTAAAGTCAGCTCTTACTCCAAGATGTAAATATTAAAAATTCATATAAATCAATTTATTAAATAAAGATTCTATTGAGAAAGCCATTATAATATAGAATTTTTTTAGATATCAAATACAATTTACATAATGACATTTCAATACTTCCAGAGTCCCCTAAGAACCCCTCATGGGAAATCTTAAAAACACATCAAAATAAACCATCATATAAATTATTGGGAATATATCTTTTTAAAAAATCTAATGGATGATTGCATTGTTTACATTCTCTTATAAATTTCTTAATATTATTGAATATATATCTTTATTATTTGTAACTAGCAGTTATTACGATGCAAAAAGTTTAATATATATAATGTTTCTGTATATGGATAAATGAATATTATTTTATATATATATATAATTAATATAAGGCATTATATATATATATATATATATATATATATATATATATATATATATATGAGTATATGTGTTAAACAGATATATATAGTTTTGACATAAAAATAAGAAATCCTACTAAATTATAAATTATTATTAATAAAGAACCAAAATTAAAATACAAATATTATAACTATTTAATTAAAAATATTACTGAATTAATTGCAGCAGTTGAAGTTAAAAATATTACACAAATTTAAAACACACAAAGTATTATAATGCAAAAAAGCCTGAAAATAACTTAAATGCAATGTAAAAGAAATTCAAGAATACATATCAACCATGATAATTTTAATTCCATGTTTAATATGCATTCTTTAATATATATATATATATATATTATATATGTAATTTCTTTGAATAGATGGGTAAAAATGAAATAACGTGTGCTCCTTGGAGGTTTAGCGAAAACATCACGAGTTAAGAAATAGGTCGAAAAAATTAAGATACATCAGAAATGAAAGTAAACCGAAAATGAAACCCATTCTGACAAATAAAATGAGCCTTTCAGCGTAATTAATGATAATGTTGAAATTGTTGTAATTTTGTTGAATAAATAATAGTTTTTGATCACAAATAATTATAATTATTTATAGGAATTCTTATAATTAATAATAATTAATATAAGGCATTATAATTAATAATAATT
>BMAW01042085.1:441198-470441 GCA_019974015.1 Nephila pilipes | reverse complement strand
TTATAATTAATAATAATTAATATAAGGCATTATAATTAATAATAATTAATATAAGACATTATAATTAATAATAATTTATATAAGGTATTATAATTAATAATAATTAATATAAGGCATTATAATTAATAATAATTAACATTATAATATTAATTATAAGGCATGTTACTTAGAATTATAATTATGTTTTGGAATGAGAAAATTTGATTAATATTTCAGAGAATAGCATGCGGTAGGCAGTATAGTAAGTTTCCTATGTATATTTTATACAGAAAAGGAAAATAGCTCAATGTTCTTCAAAGAATTAATAAGTTAATGTATATAACATGTAGTTTTTCAAAAGAAATTGTGAGAAGACCATAAATTCTCTAGTTTCCAAAGTAGATTATTCTGTCTGACATGGGTATGAGTTTCTAAGATTAAGTGTGATTAAAAAAGGTGTATAAAATATTAAGACATTGAAACTTACATTTGATGAAGCATACACAGTCAATTCGTTTAAATTTTTTAAAAGAAATTCAACATGAAATAGCTGAGAAAAATATAGCTGATATAGCTGAGAAAAAGCTGAAAAGTGCATCTCGGTCGTAGCATCGACCTTTGAATCCTACAACAATCAGTTTTTGACCTTCTTCACTATTGAAATTGAAGACCTCATTGTATCCACTAGGTTTGAGAACTATGCTAAATTCCCATTGACTACGAGGAATCAGCCTCATGTGGTCTCCGATCACAGGTGGATCGATGTATGGTATCGGAAAGTTTGCTGTCAAGTAAACGTGATAGAAGACTACTTCAGCTCGCAGTGGAAAAGCTCCACACTCTCTACCATCAGATAGATTCCACTTTACCAGCCTGTAGTTCTCATATGACTAATGTACATCTGGAAACGTCTGCTGCACGTTAAAGACGGCCATGTAGTAATTCTGAGTTATTTTGCCTCCGGAGTAGTTTAATACACAACACATTCCATTATTGCAACCTTCTATGTGAGCACTGGTCTCAGTTACCTTTACGAAAGTGTTGTCCTCCATGTTTATCACATTGCAACGATAATTCGAGATATTCATTTTGCCAATGAGACAATACATTTTCGTAGCCTTCCATCTCAACGTGATCTTCATTCTCAAATATAGCCGTAACGCTGTCGTTGATCTCCGCGAGTGCATCGCCTCTGCGTGGAACTCTGAGGATGACTTGTTTCCTGATTCCACTTGGGTTAAAAATGTAAGCAAGAGTACCGTAAGATGCATGAAAATTCTACCTCCTTGAACTTTTCTCCTAGTGTTCGGTTTGTGCCCATGACAAAATATTGAAAGTAGCCTAACATCAATAACAGTGGCATAGAGTTTTCTCACATGGTTAGATATCTGTACCATCTACTTTATTTTCTTTCTCAACTTCAATGACTAATTCAAAAACGAAATCGTAACAAATATACGATAGGGATCCTAGCATATTCTTGCCACAGGTTTTTTTTTGGGGAATTGAATCAACTATGTGTCATATATGTCAAAGACTACATTGGTATTAAATTGCATATGTCTGTCAGGTGGGCAGCCATGTTCGCCTTCGCATGGATAAATAACACCCATTTGGGCGTATATATGGAGTTGTTACTTTTCTGTGTTGTCACGAGAGTAATGCTTGAATTTCGGTAAGTTCATTGCCCATTCCAGCGATAAGTGTTCTTTATGGTACCGAACGAGAAATGTGCCATCCGTGTCAAAAGCTACATTGGTGTTGAATTGCATATTCCCGATGTATGGTATGGTGGGCAGTCAGGTTCTTCTTTGCACTGATGAATGCCGCCCATGTTGGAGTGGACGACCATGGAATTGTTCCTCGCCATGAAACTGAGAGTGACAAGTTGTGGTCTATCTGCGAATTTCTGTTGATCGATGCAGGGGTTGTAATTTCCATTTTAAGTACCTGGACAATTTTCAGGAAAAAAAAAGAGTCTGCTTTGAGTTGCCTTCAGGGAAAATGAAACATTCGAGAAAATAATGACTGTAAAGTAAAAAAAAAAAATTAAAAGAATTCATTTCCAGTGATTTTTTTATTCTTACGGTAAATAATTTAAATTTTAAGAAGTAATTAACGTAATATAGAGTACATTACATAATAAAATTTCTTAGTGTTGAAAATGAATGAATTTTTTAACGTTATGATATTCTCTTTACTTTAACCTTCCTACCCTATTGAAAGAATGTTACGTTTCTCCCTTAATGATCTATAAAACTACGTTCCTTTATATTTATTCTAGGTCATAACCAATTTCCCTCTAACCGTTCAATATGTTGTTAACATAAGCAGTTTTAAGTATATAATAGCTCAAATAGAAACATAATTTTTGATTACAAATCTATTATTATCTGTATCCATTGTTTTTAATAATATTTTAATGACAAACAAGATTTACAGTGTACATTTGTATGGCAAAGTTAAGATGTACATTCTGTTTGCGTTTGTCAACCTCTCTTTGTGCTTCCTGTTTTAGGTGTTCTGATGATTTTTATTTTTCATGCACTGCAAATACCAATTTCTTCCTCATTTTTTTCTCGGAAACACACACACATACCACACACACACCACACACATACCACACACATATATATTGTACTGTATTGCAGACTATTAATAAAGATGACTTGTTTTCAGGACATCATGTTTATTTGCACACATATTTTCAAACATAAATCATATACACAATTTTTCAAGCACAATTTTTCAGCATTTGTTTTTACATCTTGGAGTCAAACTCAATTCTATTTTTTTTTTATTCGTTGCCAGTAAATTTTCTAAAAACAAAAATATGATCTGGTGTTGCCAATAGTATACTTTTATTTCTTTGTAACAACTTTAAATATTTTTTAAAAAATATATAGCTTAATAAAGAATATTGAAAAAAAGTATCACTTTAAGTTTAAATCGTTTTCTTTAAGATATTGAATAATATCATAACCTCTCCCCCTCCGAAATAAACTTTAATAAATTTTTAAAATTAAAGTTTCTTAAAATTTAAATGATTGTTTCTTCCTATTTCAGGAAATTTATTTGCTTAGTAACTTAATTTTTTTTTATAAAATAGTTCTCTTATAACAACACCATATCATATGCTAAGGGTAAATTTCTCAGATTACAAAAAAAATCATTAATAAACATACATATAGATTAAGATGAATATTACTTATATATATACATACAGGTATATAACTTTCACCCAAGACATGCATTTTTATGCTGCAAAAATTCAAAAGCACATATTTTTTATATTTTTAATTCCACTAGGTATTGAATGGCACTGTTAGTCTGCAGCAGATACTACGAATTAAAACCCTTTTTTAAAAATATATACAAAAAGTTTTTATAACATAAAAAAGAATACATAATAAAAGTAATATCTATAATCATCACATTAGACAAAGCAATAATTTATAATGAAAAAAAAAATACTAAAACAAATATAACATTAGAAAGCCCAAATTTTTCATTGGTATGCAGCTTTTGACAATGTACAATGAATATGTATTACATGCAATTTGTGGTGAAAAAAGTTGCAAAAACTATACAAAGAATAAACCAAATTGTAAAAGAAGAAATGCCAATACTCAAAGTCTGAAAGTATATTATTTTAAATATAATTTCTCTAATCAGGCCATGGAGTGAGACTTAAAGTATCTGCATGTTTACGACTCTTGCCAATGCCAGGAACTTCCGTATAATTATAAGACTGTAAAGCCATAACCCATCTCATAAGTTGTGGATTCAAATTTACATTATTTTTAATCCAAACTTAAAGATTTTGGTTCATCATGATGAGGAATTTATTTGGCCCATCCAAAGAACATTGTGGTTTCTTCACAGCAATTACTTTAGCAGCACACTCTTTCTCTGTAACAGAATATGTCTTCTCTGTTCCTGAAAACTTTTTTCTGAAAATATCAGAAAAGATACACTTTTTCTCATACGAATTTCTCTTTTTCTTACAATTTAATTCATTATCTTCACATTTACTAGTCTCATATACCTTGTCATTATCGATAATTACACTTTCATCAGATTTGGGGAAGTTTATGAAATATTTTGAACAAATTTTCTTAGAAGAATGCATTTTTAAAAACATAGTTTTTGCTAGTTTCAGATCTAGCAAAAATGACATTCTGATCTGCCTTATTGTTCAGTTCAGGGTTTTCATTCATTTCACCAAAATAATCTTCATTCATTTCACGCTGAATATGATTTTCTGGAATTTGTTCAATATTTTCAATCCTGTTTTCAGGTTAAACATTTTCTGCATGGCCGATTACTGGTGGGACTGCACGTGGTTCATTACAGAATTCCTTCAAATTAACTTTGATTAATTCTTTGATTGCAAAATCTTCACTAGATGGTGGTAAAATCTCTTCATCAATTTTGGAATCTGGAATTTCTTCTTTAGTATTAAAACGTGGCACGACATCATGAATTTTGATTTTCACAAGTTAATCAGATAACTGCATGGAATTTTCGGGTGGTATACTTGCAGCTCTTGCTTTCAGTTCCAGTTTTTCCAGCTCAAAGGCTCTAACTCGTGCTTTCTCTTCCAGTTCTTCCTTCCTTACCTGTTCATCTTTTTTAAGTTTTTCTTTCCTTTCCCGTTCTTCTTTTTCTAGTTTTTCCTTCCTTTCTCGTTCTTCTTTTTCCAGTTCTTCCTTCCTTTCTCGTTCTTCTTTAATGGCACCAAGTAATCCAAGTGTAAATACCTCATCATAATTAGGACTTTCAACAATCAGTTTAGACAAATGAAAATTTTTTAATTCGAGTCTTACGTTTAAACCCAATTCTTCAGCTAACACTTGTAAATCATGTTTCTTACTTCTAGCTAAGAATGCCATGTTGAAGAACCTTAACTACAAATTTTAAATGTTTTCTATCACAGATTGTGCGTATATCAAGAACTATAAATTTAAAGAACTGAATTGTCACTTCTTAAACAAACAATCTACTTTTTACAACGTTTTTCTGAATTTCACTTGGTGTGTGTGTGTGTGTGTCATCAAATTTTCGATCGTTAATTTAACCAACTTCCCATCAAGCTAGAGCTTTGAAATTTTGGGAATCGTTCGTACTCGCCTAACAATGCAATATTTAGACGTTTGCGACAAGTTTTAACTCATATTTTTTTTAAATAATGCAGTTTAGCCCAATCACTTAGCGCAATTTGAATAATTGCCAAACTTGGCGAATTTTTTTTTTTTTTTTGGCTGAATGTTAAGTCCGCTTCGCGGACCAATTTAGCAACATTTGGTAAAATACCGCCAAATAATTCCTGTCTCCAAGAGTGTTTTGACTAAACTGTATCCCAACCATTTAATTTACCGGATTAATTAATTTTAGTTAGTTTTAACGTTGTTATGTATTTCACTTGGTGTGTGTCTGTATGTATGTGTATCAGTGTGTCATCAAATTGTCTATTGTTAATTTGACCAACTTCCCATCAAGCTAGAGCTCTGAAATTTTGAGAACCGTTCTTATTTGTTTATCAAAGTAATATTTAGATATTTGCGACCAGTTTTAACTAATATTTTAATAATTTTTTTAATTAACTTTGCCACCATATAAAAACGTTGTTTTTAAAAACGTTGGTTTTTATTTCGAATTATTATGTCTTAAAATGCTCTAAATACAATTATCTTCAAGAATACACAATAAGAAAAAACTAAATTAAATAATTCAAAATATCTTAAATATGCATCAAATAGTATCAATACTGAAAATAACAAATCTCAATAACCTTTAAAAAAAACTCACCAATGTGTCACCGAGTCACACATAAACTCTTATAGTGACTTTAAGAAATACATAAAATATTATCTACTACCATAAATAACTCACAAATTTCGTAATGCACTATTTTAATATAAAATTTACAAATCTACAGCGATGTGTAAAAAAAAAATTATACTACTCCTGGTTAGCGAGAGCTATAAACCAAACGTTACTAGTTTGGCAACCCTATAAAATTATATTAAGCCTGGTTGGCTATAAAGAAAAACGTTACCAGTTTGGCACCCCTATAGTTGTACTACGCCTGGTTGGCACCAGCAAAAATTAACCTCAATTTTAACTTGGCGAAACATATTTATTTTAAAAATATTAATTCAATATGCCAATATGACATATATATTAACTAACGATATCATATGCACGTATTTCCCCAAACAAATTCATACACATAATGATCCAATACAAAATAATAATCTTTAAATATTCTTTTAACAAAAGTAGTACTTTTAAATTAATGCCAAACTTTTAAATTAATTTAAATTAATTACAATCTTACTCCAGCTTTCGCCAATATTAAATAAGAAACAAATGAAATTAACCACCAATGAGAATAAAATACAAAAACGAAAATATCAATTGATATAATCATATAAACTCGAAATCATTCCAATAAGCACATCTGAATTACTATCTCGGTGGAACCTCCGAATAATAGTCTGTACTGTATTACAGACTATTAATAAAGATGACTTGTTTTCAGGATATCACGTTTATTTGCACATATCTTTTCAAACATAAATCATATACACAATTTTCACAAGCACAATTTTTCAACATTCGTTTTTATATTTTGGAGCCAAACTCGATTCTATTTTTTTGTTCGTTGCCAGAAAATTTTCTAAAAACAAAAATATAATCTGGAGTTGCCAATAGCATAATTTTATATCTTTGTAACTACTTCATACATTTTAAAAATATATATAGCTTAATAAAGAATATTGATAAAAAGTACCACTTTAAGTTTAAATCGTTTTCTTTAAAATATTGAATATATCACAACCTATATATATAACTATATATATATATATATATATATATATATATATATATATATATATATATATATTGTCCAAAAGTTAAAAAATTATAAAAATTAAGAAAATGGTGAATCTAATAGTAAAGAATCTAAATATTGGTAAATTTGTTCGAAATACCTTGACTAGAATGATTTGTTGAAAGAGAAACTTTGTCTTTACGCAAAACGTTTCATTCACCATCTTCATACAAGCTTACGTCCAAACGCGAATAAACTGATCAATTGGTATAAGCAGTTTAGACAGGTTTCGCTCAATTCATTTGCTAAGGAATGTTGTTAACAATTAAACAGAACGGATGATAGAACAAAGACGACAACGGGAAAGGTTTCCAAAATGAAGAATGGTTGGAATGTTCCATTCTAGAAAATCACAAACGAAGTGGTTCGAACTCTGAAAATGCCTCAGAGTAGAATCTCAAGACTGTAACAGAGGTTTCAAAGAGCGAGAAACATTAACCGATGACCATTACTAAGTCAGCCAAGAAACTAACCGTTCGTAAAGACCGATTTCTGGCAATAACTACCCGAAATCAGTGGAACCTTTTTGGCAGAAAACTGGATTCAGTGATCATAGTCACTACAGGAGTATGAGTTTCGTTACAAGAAAGCTGTTTATAGGAGATTCAATCATGTCGGTCTCTATACGAGATGACCAGCAGCTTACCGTCCCCTCACGTTTATGCGTAAACGTATAAACATGTTTTGTGTTCGAGTTTGGAATATAAGCACTGGAGTTTGGGACGGTGGGCCAATGTGATGTTCAGGGAAGAAACGTGTTTTAGTTTGAGCGCTGATTTTCATCGGTTAAAGATTTGGTGAAAGTGGCACTCGTTTTCAACCGAAAAAATATTTTGAAATACGTCGTTTTCCGTCAAGGACAGTCTTGGTGTGTAAAGGCATCATGTTGTATGGTTAGATGGAGGATAACGAGCCTTATCACCAAGTGAGTCTGATTGACGACTTCCTATCCAAAGCAAGCCATGGCTTACTCACTCACCTGATATGAATTCTCTCCAGAATGTGTGGAATATGCGCGGGAGGTAACTTACAGCTCTTCTGCACCCACCAAGTGCCGTTACAGAACAGAAATTACCTCTTAGTGATGTTTGGAGCTCTTTATACCAAAAATCATCTACACTATCATAGCAAGTATGGGAAATTGTTGCGCAACAAGCCTGGTTCATAAAAAAGACAACACATCTTATTAAATTGTAAGTTCACCTTTTTATTTCATCTATTTTCTGCTAAAGTGTGAGCTCCTCTTATGCCCAGATTTCCTTTAAAACAGCTTCTGTGGGAAATATAAGTTATTTATATTGTTTTTTCACAATATATATATATATATATATACATATGTAGGATGGCCTATATTAATTAATAAAAATCAAACTTTAAATTAAACACAGACATTTATTATTGATGTTTCTGCATAACATAAAGTTTCACATACTTGACGTTATATTATTTCATCAACATTTAAAACATTAAATCAATCTTCAGCGTTCAGAATTTATAAATCGTCTAGAGCCACCAACAAAGGCGTCTTCCTGTTCCGATGACTACTGTCCACTCTGGGAGCGGCCCTCTCAGCAGTGAGACAGCGCCCTATATGATCGGGTGTCACCATAAACCCACACACGGTCCTCCTGAAGAAGATGACCTCAGCTTCTTGATCAAAAGATAGTCTCAAACCTAAAATAGTAAAGCTGAAAAGAGAAAATTCAAAAGCAGTAACAAGCTGATAATTCAAAACAGCATTGTATCAATCAGAACATCATCAGTCTTCGACTATCGTTTGCGAAGTATCATCGTCTTGCTTTGTCACTTTGTTTTGCCACTTTCTCTTTATTTTCTTTCAACGTTCCTCACAAAACATAGATAAATCCAGTCCTGTTTGGGGAAAATAGTCATAATCGAGAAAAAGTCAATTGGTGATAATAGTCATAAATGAAGTATAATTGAATAACAGTATACACCATCTTCTTAGTAAATTCTACTAGTTGTAATCCGATGATGATTTACATTTTGTAGAACTTTCTATCGATCCTAGATGATCTGTGCGATACTATGTAAAGGTATAATCTTATGAATTGGATGAAGCCTTTTTCTTTCCTTCCTTCCTCCATTTGTTTACTGAACGCATTCCACACAATTAGCTATTGGTCTTCCAATCTTTGATTCTGGCATCTCTTCTTAGATTGTTACGCTGTTTTTCAAAATTAGCTTGAAAGTCGGTTTCAATAATTTCTTTTGGTTTTGGCATGCTTGATATTCATTGAAAACAAGGTTCTATAATTCCCTGTTTGAATCTTTAGTTATTTCAGCATCAACAATCGCATTTTCAGAAAAGGCAAATGTCGTTGATATATTGTCTGTTATTTTAGTTAAAATATTTTAATCTATGTTAGTTGATTTAATCTTCGGTTGTGGTAATTTAATATAGATTCACGCACTTCATCTTTAATATTTTGAAATATTATAACCTATATTTTCTAATTTTAATGTACAATTAACATTAACTGGCAAAACCGCTGTTGAAATATTTTCACACGGAGACTTATTTTTATTGAAAATCCATTTTCATTTACTAGAACTTCACTTGCAAAATTACATCAAGTCCTATAATAGCATTATGCGGTATAGTACCATTCACGACACATATACCAGTAGAACAAAGATAATCTATTCTGCATTCTCCTGCAAATATACCTATGGCCTTTATTTTACAATTTCCTAACCTGATAAAATTGAATAACACTGAGTCAGTTCTACAAATATTTAACTTTCAAATATATTTTAGAAATTAACGTAGCTTGACTTCCGGTATCTATCAATGATATCATTTAAATTACTGAAACGTACCATTTTAAACAGATATTTGTTTCGCAATATTGAGATTCTACTTGCATTGGGTCGGTTTCATACTTAATTCCGAACATCTAGACGCCTTATGCCCAAAATATTGAGATTATCTGAAACATTTTAACCCTTTATTCTTATAAAAATGAACAAATTTAGATAAATGTCCTTTACTTCACCAGTCACGGTTAAAACAAAATCTAGTATTCTGATCAATTAATTGATCCTTATGATTCACAAAATAATCTGGTTTTTGTTTTACTTACTAAATTACATTTACTTTTCTCTCAAAACATATTTTGATAATCAAACCTTCACCAAGAAATTCACGTAAATCTTGCAACCATACAAACTAATTTATTTTCATTTCTATCGTTGACTCTCCTGTAATAGTACTTGCATTTTCAATGTACTACTTCCTCGAATACCCAACTCTTCATTATAAAATGGCACACTCCTGTATAGATCTGCATTCCTTTCATTTTACGCTTACTCAATATCATGCAATTGGCTGAATTAGGGTGACCTCGAATTCATCTTATCAACACACGTTTTAATTCCTGGTATGATGCAATATTCACCCGCTCTCACAAATAATAAGGCATTACCACCTGCCATCAAAGGTTTGTACAGCCAAAGTTGGAGGTCAGATTAAATTAAAATATTCGGCGCTCAAACTGCCTGAAACTTTAAACTGAAATGTTTTCATGCATCCACCATTAAAAGAGGAAGTACTTTCTCTAATGTCTGAAAAGCTTGCTACAGAGATGTTTTTGATTTCGAGTGGTGCCATAGTCATAACACTGCTCTTCAGAATGAAATGCTGACTCCATTGTTTCTGGCTCTTGTACTGATGGATTTGTTTTGTTTCTACCCCGTTTCGCTTTCTGATTGATCTGAATTTTGAATATATTAGATAAAAGCGAGTTAACATCAACAAAACTAATATTTTCTTTGATTATTTTCGGTTTTTGTTCCTTGGAATGTACATCTGTGAATATCACAAATGTTAATCAATTCATGTAATGAAAAGTATCACATGTTTTAATTTAGACTTAAAATTAGAGTCATTTATTGTGAATTGAAACTGTAAAAATTTTATTCTTCCGTATTTTTAGTATCGCCAGTATCAAAATAAACTTATAAAGTCTTAATTTTTCTTGTTGAGATTCTGAAGTATAGCATACTAAATTAATATAATCAATCTTCATATTTAAATTAGCGTGAATAAATCTGACCTACCTCAAAGTCTTGAATTTATCCTGGTCAGCACAGTTATCCACATTTTTATTTCAGTCTAATGTTCTACAATTTAATCATGAGTCCTACATCACGATTTTATATCCTAATCGAGTCCCAATGTGCTTACATTCAATAATAAGCTTACATCCCTATCAATGTACATCTCTATCGCTGCGCATCCTGATTAGGCTAACTCATTTCTATTCCTTATCCCACTTGATTTGTGGGATGGCCTATATTAATTAATAAAATCAAACTTTAAATTAGCACACAGATATATAGAGAAAGAAAGAAAGAGAGTATATATATAGAAAGAGAGCATATATAATGACATATATATGGCTATATATAATGACAGACATATATATGGCTATATATAATGACAGACATATACAGGTTCATATACACATATAAATAAATATATAAGGCGGCGTTTATGTCACCACTGACTGACTCATCACGAGATTCTGAGACTATTCAACCGATTGACTTGAAATTTAAAGCATAGTTACTCATTTTGCGTTGTAGACGCTCACTAACAGGTCAATTGAAAAGTCACCTGACACATAGATGACCTACTAAATCCATATGATTTTTACTTTATTCCAACCTCAAAAAGATGTGTATAAATCTGACAGCTGTCGGATCATTAGTTTGTGAATTATAAAGATTTGAGGAACTTTGTTATTGCGAAAAATGGATAACAAAAGATGGAATTCGCGTGCTGATAAAATATTGCTTTTGAAGCGTAGAAAATACAGCTGAAGAAACTGGCTTGAGTTGAGTTTGACACTCTGCCTCAGGAAAATCAAATCCATCAAGGATTGATGCTGTTTAGACGTGGTGAAATGAGCACCGAAGACGGTAAACGGTGGACGCCTGAGGTTGTTACCGACGAAAACATTTAAAAATCCACAAAATGATTTTGAATGACCGTAAATTGAATTGAATGAAATAGTAGATAATTTAAAGATATCAACTGTACATCATATCATTCACGAATATTTGGGTATGAGAAAGCTCGAGTAAAGGTGCCGCGCGAGCTCACTTAACCAAAACAACGACGAGTTGATGATTCGGAACAAAGTTTGAAGATGACCGCTGCACAAAACCCGAGTTTCTGCGTCGGTATGTGATAATGGATGAAACATGGCTCCATCATTTCACCAGTCCATCTGAGAAATATCCGAGTGGATTGCACACGATGAACCTGGGTTCCAGCGTGGAAAACGCACAGTCGGCTGGCAAGCGTTTTGCGTCTGGGATGCGCATGGAATAATTTTCATTGATCTACCTTGAAAGGAAGACCATCAACAAAGCGACTATTATATAGCGTTATTGGACCGTTTGAGAAATCACAAACGGCCGCATTTGAAGAAAAGAAAGTGCTGCTTCACTCAAGACAATGCACCGTGTCACAAGTCAGTGAAAACGATGGCGAAAACTGTCTGGCTTGAATTGCTTCCTCCCTCATCCACCGTATTCTCCAGATCTGGGACCCTGACTATTTCCTGTTCCCAGATCTCAAAGAATGTCTCGCTGGTAGAGCATTTTCGTCGAATGAAGAGGTGATCGCCGAAACTGAGGCTTATTTTGAAGCAAGAACAAATCGTACTACAAAATGGTATCGAAAAGCTGGAGGGTCGCTATAATCAGTGTATCACCCCTGAAGGGAATTACGTTGAATAAAACCAATTTTGCTATAAAATGTGTTTACTTCATGGTAATGGGACTTTCAATTAATCTGTTAAGAAATTATTTTACGGAATTCTTATCCAAAATGTGATTACATCCGTTAATCCACTCTTATTGTCATCACTATGTCATTTTGGTGACTTTATCGCCAAAATGACATGACTGACGCCAAACGGAATATATTTTTATATGTATTCTGGAGTGCATTGCTACCAATTAAGTTTACTTGAGATTTATGCGTGCGAAATGGAAATAATTAATATTGAGGCGATGGAGGATTGCAAGGTGATGGATTTTGAAAATACTAAAATGGCGACTTTACGGAATATGCGCCACCCAAGACAATTCTTGAGAAGGATGCATTGTAGGTTTATCATATAATGTAACATTGAGCCCTGAAATTCTAAGATTTAGAGATTACCACCAAATTTCCATCTCCAAGCCGAAGTATCAATGACTCCTTATCAGAATTTTAAATAGCTATACCATGGTAACCTCTGGCTGATTTCGGCCACAATTTGCTGAGCAAACGATACAATTTTTATTGTTGTGAAACCTAGACGTAAGTTTTAAATTTATGAGAAAAGTATTTTATTATTAATAATGATGATAAATTTACATTTGTAAATCTAAACGCAATCTTACTGGTTGAAGTAGGCTTTAAATAAATGAATAATAACGGTATGTTATTCATGTGATAGATAAAAATAAGTAGGTGTCGAATATTTATTTTGATGTATTAACTGTAACCTAATGTAAATATTATAAAGTTTTGTTTTTGTATTTTGTCAATTTTAGCTTTTAGTTTCTAGGAAATAAATTTTGATTTTTAAATTTCTGATATTTAATGTTTTCAGAATACAGAATTATTTTAATGCTATGATTTTAAGAGCCATTTTGTCTTATTCAATTGCAGTTTCAGATATGCTGCTATGTACATATCCTTTGCAAAAAGATAACGTATTATGTGGGTTAAAATTAAAATTTATTATACTTTATATTTTTAATAGTATTTTTGTTGAATTTTAAATAATTCATTTAAAATTAATTGGTTATATTTTTAACTAGAGAAGTACTTCACTTCAAGAAGGTAAATTATTTTCTATATTTCTTTCAGTTATAATTTTAATAACGATGTTGGATATTTGATCGATGGAATATCTTACTCCTTCTTCAGTTTTAAATTCTGGCAATGGATAGGTTTATTTAATTTGTCTTGCTGGTGCCTGGCATTACAATGACATGCATAGAAATTATTGAGCCACGTGTTTAAATTAACCGTTTAAAAGCTGCACCAAACTGCCATCTGGCCTCTTATAATACTCAGGCTAATCCATTTAGATGAAATGTGGAAACCAAATTCCATGTATGGATTCATTTTAGATATTATGGCGGTGGCAGAGCCTATCTCCTATCAGTCTGAAGTGTGCATGGGGCTGTGCCGTCATTTTGTTGGGGAAACAATCTCAGGGGAAAAAGATTACGTTTTACGGAATTGTGATAGGTCATTGATGTTTATATTTTAAATAGTTGCTATCAAAGAAGTTAACTCTGGTTATGATAATGTGAAACAAAACGAAGAAATGTGTCATCTTTAGTTTTCAGCCTCATGAAAATGTGTCTCAGGCACTTTAAAGATCCAATCAATATCATTGATTTTAAAGTTCAAGGAATCAATTATTAATGATGTAATACTTTCAACTAAATAAAGGTAAAAAGAAGAAAAATCACAACTAATTAGATATAAACAAGACAAGCTGCTGCTGCCAAAATATACCTCAAGTCATCCTGAAGAACATAGAGAAGCTGCTTCAAAATATACTAAAGCCATCCCAGAAGTACATAGAGCAGCTGGGCAACAATTTTTCTACTAACTCTGTGAATCAGGCAGCTGGTAATTAAATACAATGATAAAAGGAGATCAAAAGTTAACTAGCGGGCCATGGACTCCAAAATCTGTCTGGTTCTTTAAATATGAAATATATATTGACCATTCAAATTGATAAAATTGTCAGCATTGGAAAACGTTTGTCTGTCTCGAGGTGCCGCTTTAAAATAGATAGAAGAACCTCCTGAATGTGCTGCAGTGGTGGTCAAGTCCAGCTCCTGCTATAGATCCCACTCTGAACCTTTGAATAGTCTTAGCCATAAGGATCAGCTTCAGAAATTTTCTTCTACAATTGAGTATAATGGATGGCCTTCTAGATGACGTCATCTGAGCAAAAGAATTGAAGGAAGGAAATTTATGCCAACATTTAAAGTCAAGTAGGTATACCACAGGTTAGGTAGCTGCATTATTGAGCCTCCTCAACAACCTTTCTTTCTTTCCAGCTTTGTTTTCTCTACTGAGAAACGTGAAAAACATTAGAGATTTTCTCCCAGGTGTTGGGTTTCAGAATTAGCGCCACTACAAAGGCGCTACATGAACATAACAGGTATATTCACAATTTCAAAGCTGCCATCCAGTTCCTAAAGACTAAAAGGAGTTCATGGTTATACTATCAAAGCCGATAAAAACCCAACCATCAGGAGAAATGTCAAAGGTCGCTCTAATGTTCCATTTTTGATATTTAATGTATAGGTTCCAAAATATATTGAGTTATCGTCTGCCCAGCGTAGCGGGCGCAGGTCAGCTTGGTGCATATATATATATGCGCTTTGTATGTTTGTATATTAGTAATGTATAGAAATAATTGAAATAATTAATTAAAATTAATATAGCAGCAAAATTAGAATATAAAATTTTTAAAATTACACTGAAACATGAAAAATGTTTGTAGATTTTAGAAAAGTAATATGAGAAAAGTAAAATTTAAATTGCCGAAAACAGAACAAAATTATGCAACAAAACAATTAGGGAGACACTATGTACCTTGAAATATATTTGTTACTGACAATATGAAATGCAGCATTCTATGAATACCTAGACATTGTATATTATGCCTGGCGCTTTTAGGCAATGAGAGAATTATTACATACTTTCCTAGGCATTGTATATAATACCTAGTCATTCTATTGAATTACAAAATGATATTCTGAAAAGTATGAAAGTGGTCCCATATGCTTATTGATAACAAATGACATGCATTCCTCAAACATACAAATATTATTCTTGAAAATTATAATGAGAATGCATGTCATTAAAAATTTGGTCACGTAGAGAAAATGAAAGTCGTACAAACAACACTTATGCCTTCTTATTAACTTTAAACATCGGCGGTAAGCAGGGTTGTACCAAAATTTTTATTGCTCACTGGCAGCTGTACAAATGTCTGTACCAAGCTTATCTAGAGACAGTTCTTTCCTTTTTCAGCAGACCTTTTACTACTTTCTCTGGCCCTTTTACGATCTGTTTCATTGTCCGTAATTGGGTGGGGATCATTTTTCGCCAACGTTTATCAGTTGTGTGCGAACTCCTTATCTTTGATACTCCATTAGATGACTTACGCTGTCTATGATCGATAGAATATTATTTTCTTGTTTTTCCTCGAATTTTAGAATGAATCTGAAATTTAGCAGAAATAGAGACCAGAATTTGATGAATGATTTAGATGAAGAAAATTTTGTTGATAGACGCTCCAAAAAATATCCGATGGTGAATTTGCTGAATGGAGAAAAGAAAATTAACCCATTATCAAGAAAATTGTGTAGCAGATAACTACAATCACATGTGACATGTTGTTTAGAGACCGCAGGGCATCCACCTACATTCTTTGCAAGACGAACCGAAAGTTGACAAAATATTCTTTAGCCTCATAGATATTGTTGTTTCTGATTTAAGTAGCGCCAAACCAAATTAAAAACTCAATTTAAATAATTTAGAATGAATTTAATAACATTCTGATAGGAAAATTAAATCATAAAATTGCAGAGCTTCAGTAATAAAAAAATGAAGACAGATGATAATAAATTTTTTCAGCCAATTGACGAAAAGAAAAGAAGAGTACATAATAGTAGATATAAAAAAGAAATAAAAAGGAACTATTATTTATAAGACATGCACTTGGCTCTTTGTATTTGACCAGAACTGTCGAAGAATAACACAATTTATTAAAATGACCCTTACACAAAAAGACAATAAAAACAAAAAGACTAGAATAAAAGAGGATTAAATATTGATTTTATCATATAATGATAATTATAATGTAGGAGTAATATGGTATATAAATTATATATATATATATATCTTTAAGAGCCAAAATTTTAAAAGGTAGATCACTTTACACTTTTAAAACAAACATTTCTAAAAGCAGTTTCAAGAACTTTTCAATTTAAGATATAAGTTTCATTTAAAAAACAAAAAATATTAAAAAAAAAAACAATTTAATACTTCTTTCAGATTAAAGATTCATAGGAAATATATGCATAAAAAAAGGTTACATATTATTTTCATCGGAATGCATAAATTAACAGAAAATTTTGTCTTAATTTTTTAATATACTTAAGATTTACTCAGCAGCTTTGAAACCAGAGTTCTAAGCTAAAATTTAGCTTTTAAATTCACTTTTAAAAGTATTAATGCACAAAGCCACGGTAGCCAACTAGTAAGGTCGCAAATTTGTAGCCGGGATTGTCGCAATGGAGTTCCGAGTCCTGTTCAATTAAAACCGGTGATTAAGCCGTTCAGGTTCTAAGTCCTGATGTTGTGTGTGTGTGAAGTTTGGTGAGTGGATGTCTGTCTCACCATTTTGACCTTCGTTCAAATTCTATGAAGATCGTCACCAGTAACCTTCTATTGTTTCAAATGCGATGTTATTAAAACTTAAAATCAAAATATTTGGAGTACATTGAGTTCTTGTGCATTAAAAGGGCGTTAATTTAAAATAAAATGTTAGTAATAATGTTCAAAATATTGTTCTTAAAGTTTCTCCTTTACTATATTCTTAAGTCGAATAATTTTGAAACACGAGGTTTATTTTTATCACATGGGTTCAATGTTGCAGTAAAATATGTAAGTTGCAATATAAGACCAAAATAAAGTCTGCACTCTAAACCATGCGATTACACACCTATAAGTGAATATATAAGCAAGTACCGGATAAATTATTACGAGTTTATGATTGAACTGATGCATTCTCAAAAGATAAGTCATGAGATTACAAGAAGCTACTAATTAATATTGTTTAACGTACTTGCTTTAGAAAATATCTTGTGATATGGTATAGCCAAGTTCTGCTGCCTTGATAATTATTGTTTAAAATGTTGGAACTTGGAATTCAGGAAAATTATGATATGACGCCAAATATTAGGATCTTTCTTATTCGTCAATGATTACTGACTAAAATCAGCAACCCCATTGTGGTATTCCCTCCTCCGAGTAATGGTTAAGAGCCTGCCATGCGAGCTGGCAGTACCGCCTCCTCGAGGAGGAGAAAAAGTGAATTTTTAGAGTCAGCTGTCCAGCAGCAGGGGAGCCAAGTTGATTGTGGGCCTCCCTAGGAGTGTTACGAGCCTATTTTAATCTCTAAATAAAGTTTTGTTAAGTTTGAAGGCGTAACTCATTTCACTATATCTTCGAAACCACAATAAACATTACACCTGGCGCAGTCGACAGTGAGTTTGAGTTTGTTCGAATTGAGTGAATTTGTGAAAATTCTGATTCCAAATTTGCGAATCGCAATGGCTTTTCTAAAGGAAAGGGAAAAGAGGACTTGGTAAATACGTCGCTCGAGAAATGGGTATCGAGAGTGTTTAGAGATGACAATGAGCATTGAGGAATGCTATTTTAAATTGGAAGGGTATGAGAAAGAATTTGTTAGAGAATTGCTCAATACGCAGATAGAACAAAGAAAAGAACAAGAGGAAAGAGATGGAAAGGAAAAGACAAGAGGAAATGAAAAGACAAGAGGATGAAAGGAAACGCTCGCAAGAAATGGAATATGGAAATCCAGAAATATTAGAAACAAGAATTAGAATAAGCAAAACAACTAATTCAGAAGACGTTTTTAAATCGAAAGTAGCTACAAAACTTTCTCCAAAATTTCGATCCGAAGAACAATGATATTAGCTATATGCTATTTGAGAGACAAGTGAAAAGAGTTGAAATCAAAAAGGAAAATTGACTTCTCATTTGATCGACATACAAGGCCGATGCTGCAATACACATCGCAATGAAAATGAAGAAATTACGAACAGATTACGATAAGGTGAAAGAAATTCTCCTGAAAAGATATAAATTAACACCAGAGAAATTTAGACAAATGTTTGTATCAGAAAAATGAAGATATCACTTGGGGTGATTTCTGCATATGGACTGACGAACTATTTTCACGAATGGGATTCGAGGCTTACAGGTTAACACTTTGAAGATTTGTGTGACCTAATGATTACTGGACTAAATCAAAAGAAGAACCTGCCAGAATAAGGATGATATGATAGATTGAGATATTTATGCACCATCATCATGAATGATGATATGAAATGTCAGAAGGAGGCCAACAGAAGACCGAGAGAAAATTTCCAAAGAGAGTATTCAGCTTTTATCAAACGTCCGAAGAACAGAAAATTTAACAAATACTGAGATATATTCCACTCATTCAAGAAAATACCAGAACTTCAAAGAAAGAAGAAATAAAACATCAACGAAAGAATGTTATATTTGTGGATTACAAATCCCCTGGCGAAGAACTGTCCAAAAGATACAAAGCGACGGGAGTGAATGGTTATATCGGATAGACACAAGTGACAAGCAGTGACCGCAGAAATTGAACTGAGTTCCTTTGAAAGCAGAAATAAGAAAGAATCAAGCGAATCAAAATTACTATGACTGATCTCCAATATGCTGCTGTCAACGGAAAGAGGCAATGGCTTTAATTGATTCCGGATCGATGATAACTGTGTTGAATTCGGATCTATTTCGGATGAAAAGAATAAGGAAGGGAAAATAATTTTAAAAGCGCATTTTAGAAAATAGAAGCTTTTCTTCCAGTTCAGCTATGATAAAGAACAAGAAAACGGAAGCATTTTCGAAACCAATCAAGTGTTGCAGCGATCACAGATAAAATCCAAAGTCAAGAAATTATCCGCCAAATATATACGAACTTTGCAAGAGAATGTAAAAGCGAGCGATGAATCAACCCAAGATTAATGGATATTGCTGTGGTGGACCGAAGCGCCTGATTTCATTAGCAGAGGAAGGGCAGAAAGTGAAAGCAAAATATTAAAAATGAAGAACGTTTATATTTGGCTATTTCCCACACAGGAGAAAAATGAATTTCAAAATCGAGCGAGTGAAAGCGTTTTATTAAGAGATCAGCAGTTAAAATGTGATACGTTGAAAGTCATGGAGACAATTTATTTTGAAAAGGGAATTTTATTTTGAGAGGATGGATCACTATTCCACACGATAGAGTAACTGTAGAAAGGTGGCTCAACTGGTTTTACCTAAAATTAGAAGACCCTGGCCAGAAATTGGCTCACGAATCTGTTTTGGAAGTCATATGGGATTCAAAAGACCAGCGAAAGAATTCGTTTTAACTTGGTGGCCTGATTGAAGAAGGACATTTTAGAGTATAGCAACTTGCAAATAGCTGTCAATTAAGAAGCTAAGAGAAAGCTACGGATAAAATACCTATAACCTCTGTTTTTAGACCCTTCATCTTCGAGGTCGTGAATGTTGATATAATTGGCGAGATTGACCTCCGTCGGCCAGAAAACACAAATACTGTCTTGTTATGATAGTCCAGCATTCCGGTCGGAAGCGATCCCTCTCGATCGTTGTCTGCCAAAACTACATATGACGCGTTAATGGAGAGAGCGAGTAAGGACTGGAATTCCAAATGTTTCCAGTGACGTGGGCACCCACTTTACCTCCTTCAGTTAACTCAAGAATTATAAAGCGCTTGTGGGCTGTACCCTAATGATTTTCAGTTCTGGATATCGAATGGACTCGTGGAGAGATACAAATAAATAATTAAAAACTCATTGCATCACGATTAGGACTGATCCAAGCAAATGGACAAATAACCTGTACTCTGCTTAGCATGAGAAGTCCCGAACTGTACACCAACGGGAGTTTGTAATCTTTCGTTGATATATGGACGAACAGCTAGAGGTCCTCTGAGTGTGTTAAACAAGCTGGTATGAGACATTGCCATTCCAAGCTGAAATGGGAAAATCTGTGGTAGACAATTAGTTACTTACAAGAACGAAAGATCAATTTAGAGATGGCTGCTGAGCAGGCGTCATTAATTGCCCGGAAGACAGCTTATGCAAGATATTTCAATCGCAAAGCTCGTTCCAAAGTTTGAGATGGGCGAAAAGTATACTTATTGATAACACCAATGAACAAGTACGCGCAGTGGACCGACCCTGAGAAATAGTTGGTTTGAATCCACCTCACCTTTATAAAGCGAATTGAGGATGGAAAATTCCGGCACATGTGAATAAGAGGAGGTATTACCCAAGAGTTAATGCAATCGCGTGATATTCGAAGACGATGAAGACTTTGTGAAGTTCTTCCCACCCCAACTTCTCTAAGGCCCGGAATGAAAGAGTATTGAGCATACGATGTGTTATCTGGAAGTTGAGAAGAAACCAAATTGGTAGAATTGTTAAGGAAAATAAAAATTCGTTTACGGGCAATGTAAAATATTGCTGATGTCATAAAATCAATTTAAGCTAAAACGTCGAACGGAAAACTCTGTTCATGCATACAGGATCCCTGGAAGCATTGAAGGGAAAAGTAGATCAACAAATCCAAGAATTATTGAATTAGGATTAATCGAGGAAAGCAAAAGCTGAGAGTGCATATCCGTAGTCTGTGAATAAGAAAGATGGATCCTTGAGATTGTGCATCGATTACTGGGCGTTGTGCAACGGTAAAGGATGATTTCAAATGGAAGACGCAAATAGAATTGATCCAGCCGATTGGCAGATCTTAACTTAATAACTACTTTGATCTTTGATATTGGCAATCCTTGATAATGGAAGAAAGTAAAGATTTTATTTTCAAAACTGATCGCCAAATGTATAGATTTAAATACGAGTTTTGGCTGAAAATGTCTGTTACTTTCAACGGGTAATGAATAAAGCACTTGCTCCTGACAGAGAATCTGCCCGTGCGTAAGAGTAGATGACATCGCCATATTTTCGAAACTTCAGTGAACACGGCATTTAAACATCATTTTATTGAAGTTGGAAGAATTAAACTTCACTGTGAACTTTAAGAAATGTGATTTTGTGAAACCCCATGTGAAATTTTTAGGACACGTTGTAATTAGGTTCAGGAAGACATCAGCCTGATCCTGAAAAGGGGCGTGCAATAAGAAACTTAGCATCTCCAACAAATAAGAAAGAGTTGCGTATTGTTCTCGGTTTGTGCAATTACTATCGTGAGTACATTCCCAAGTATTCGGAGCTTGTGTATCCCCTCACGGAGTTAACTAAAAAGAGAGTCTCCGACAAAATTCCATGGACTGATAAACATGAAGAAGTGTTCAAAAAATTAATAGGTGCGCTTGCCGATGCTCCTTCCTTGTATACTCCTGTGATGAACCGGCAGTACATCATTCATTCCGACGCTTCATCAGTCGGCATTGCTGCATTTTTATCCCAAAAATTGGATGAAAAGACTTACCCAATATTTTATGCGAGTCAGAAACTGACCAAGGCCCAGCAAGCTTGGTCAACAATTGAGCGGGAAGCATTCGCGATTGTGTGGAGTTTGAAAAAGTTTGAATCGTGGGTGTTCGGCACCGAAATTGAATTCTACACGGATCATAATCCGCTCCCATTTTTAACAAAAAGTGCACCGCAATCGTCTAGACTGCAAAGGTGGGCATTCTCCCTGCAAAGATTTAACCTAACTCTGAAACATTGTGCTGGAGCTAAAATGCCTCATGCAGATGCATTTTCACGCTTAGTGTGAACATTATCAATTATTGCTGAACGCATGGATATATTTTTTATTTTTTTATATGTGTATTTGTACTAGTTCATGTGTTCTTTCCATTCTTTTACATTTAGAATATCTTATTAATTTGAGTCATTTTGAAATCAAGAATTTTATATTAATTAATGTTTTATAATGTGTGTGATTTGTGATAATTATAATGTGTAATATTGTTCGCGTTTAAGTATTGCTTCTTTTCTTATAATTATTATAGTGCATTTTGTGTTAATAATTGTGAACTAATTTTGCATTTTGTGAATATTTTGCGTATTAATTTTGAGAGTTTCAGCTGCTGAGTTAAATTTGTACACAAATGTAACGTCAGAGCTTAGTGGGGAGATGTAGTGTTCCCCTCCCCTCCGAGCAATGGTTCAGAGCCTCCGCTACGCGGCGCTGGCAGTACCGCCCTCGAGGAGGGAGAAAAAGTGAATTTTTTTTGTAGAGTCAGTTGAAGGTCTCAGTAGCAGGGGAGCAGTTGATTAGGCCTCCCTAGGAGTGTTCCGAGCCTATTTTAATCTCTAAATAAAGTTTTGTTAAGTTTTAAAAGGCGTAACTCATTTCACTATATCTTCGAACCACAATCAAACATTACACTTACTATCTCCCCTTTGTAACTAGAAAACTAACCGTACCACATGTGGTGAACTCGAACTTCCCAATGGGCTAAAAAAAATTTTTCCTCAATCCTAAAAGCGCCGAGTGGAAAGGATATTTTGACATAGAACCAGCCGAGTTCTAAAGGTTAATAGAAACAAATTTTTCATATTATAAAAAGAAATTAAAATTAACCTACTTGTTGCAACACGGTAGGTTTGAATTACATTTCATTATATTTTTCACGCAAGAACATTTCATATTTTGGCACTTTGTTTTACATCTACATTTGATGAATCATTTGTCCCTTCCACTGGGCTGAGAAATAGCACCGGATCGGAGAGGAATCTCATGGTCAGAAAAATCTTCAATTCTAAGCAAGTTCTTAGGGTATAAAGTGAATTGTGATCTCATAAATATTTGTTTAAAAATTCCTACAGAAGTTCAAAATCTGTAGAAACCATCTTCTGTCACGCTGATTTCAACTGATGATATATATTGCGAGAAACACCTCGTCCCTTGCCGACATAAGGAATAGAAACTCGCACAGTATTTCCCAAAGAAGCAGTGGGAATTTTTTTTTCCTAATTCATTTTTTTGGACTTGCATTTCCAGATTCAGTTTAGAATTCATTTTATCTTCAATAGCATTTTCAGTTTTGAAACAAAGAGTTCACAAAATGTCCATTTCATCATCTTTAATTGCATGTCAAAAGAAGGTATGAATTTTTTGACGACACTTTTTGCATTCAAGGGCATTACACGTTTCCTTTAAACACATTCAATAGGTATCAGAAACAGAAATATCATTGTTAAACATGTCTTCATCATGTTAGTTTAATTCACTATCTAATATAATCTCATCCATTTTTTTTTAAAACATTCTCTTTTTCTTGCAGAATCTTATTCACCTTATCCTATTGTTTGGGCGCTTTCTATTACTTTTTCTAGTTGCCACTCTGTATTTATATCTTTTAAATCATCTTCTGGTAGAAAAGACGTTGTAACGACGAGTAAAAGACGAGCATGTTTCCGATATCTTGATTAACTTTTTCTACACTACCCTGACTTTGTGAATGGTGACGCTTCACGTGGACGATCTTCAGTGATGGCCAAAACTCTTTCAAGCTGGTCACTGTATTATTGGCCTACCATTGCCAGACTGTAAATATAGATGGAGCTGTAAGCAACTAGAATAAATCCATTTGTTGTAGATTACTTATTCAGCTCTTTTTGAAAAATTTTGTAATTTTGTAATTACAAATTTGTAAGATGATCTTAGTACACCATAATTAATTTGTATTCCCTATCTGGCTGATAATGAAAGTCAATAAGATCTACCAGACAATGGGAATTAAATTTGGAAAAAAAATCATAGGTTTTACAACAATGCCCTATTTAATAATTTTCTGGGTTTTTATCACAAAGGTGTATGTACAGTTCAATATTATGATGTATAACATTTAGTTTTTGGTTGAAAGTTTTTTCAACATTCTATCACCTTCTCCATGTCCAATTATTGTCAGACTGTATATAGGTATAACCAAATGAAATTCATGAATGTACGTGAGCTAACTCTGAGTTCGTGACGTAATATTATATAATTCTGACGACTTCTTTAACAGGGTAAATGAGTTTACTTTTGTTTTCTACAACCGTCACATCATAGTGATTCAGTAACCAATAGTTCCTGGGTCCCGTTTTGGCTTTTTGTCCATCATTTATTAACTTCTGGTAAGTAGTTTTGGTTAAGAAAATACTGTTTTTGTAGCATTAACTCGAAATTTGGGCAGTTCATCGTCGAATCATGTTCGTTATTTTATGTCAACAGACCATGACTCCTTCTCAAATACTACGGCTTGCTCCTTCAGTTTCCTGAAGCACAGTAAAAAACTAATTTTTTGTCGAACAAATTGAATTTCTGCTACTGACAAATTCTAAGCCTGAGGCGCGCGTTAAAAATCACGTGCCTCGCCAAGTGATATTCGAAACGAATCGGAGATGTATTTCATACTCTGCCGGTTTCTCATTTGGCATTCTATAGAATGACTAGGAAATGTGTAAAATATGAATCGTTCCATACATTGCCGGCTAGTTTTAAGCATTATACACAATGCCTAGGCATTCTATGGAAGGCTGAATTTCAAACTTTGTCGGTAACCTATATATTACTAAACAAATAAAGAATATCAATAATATAAAGTTCAAATCATGAAAAAACAAATCATGCAAAGAAAAGAAAACCATAAAGAAAATAAAGTATAACATTTATAAATTTTGAATCCAGCATTTGACAGATTAGCAAGTTAAACCATGTTTTACAGGTATAAAATAATCCCGCAAAGGAAAATGTTATAAATCAATAGGAAAATTCCATAAATTAAATAAATAACAAATTTCAACACACTCATTCTCTTCGTAAAGAAAACAGAAAAAGAACAATCGAAAGTATAAATCAATCACACCAAAAAAGATTACAAAAATTTACATCAAACGCTGCACATAGCAACAACATCTCAAATCTATTTCTTATTAGTCAAATTTTTCTCACTCAAGATATAACCAAAAATACAGGGTGATTCAGAAAGAAGAATACACTTTTCAGATGCTGTAAACCAGTAACAGTCAAATACACACACCACCTCAACGAACTGTAAGATAGATGTACTCTTAAAGTTTGTGTATCGCCTTTGACGGAAGAGACGGAAGCAATAGCGTGTATGTCATGTGACCTGTCAGTCAAAATGGAGGCGTCTGCAGTGAAGAAGGCTTTCTGTGTTCTAGAATTTAATAATATGGATTCCGCAACTGTTGTGCAACGACATTTTCGATAGCGATTCGGAAAAGAAGCTTCAACTAGAAAATCTATCTATTAGTAACATGAAAAATTTAAAATTCTGACTATTTGTGCAAAGGTAAAAATCATAGACTACCGACTGTATTGCAACAATTTTCACCGGCATTCAATGAAGCCCGGGAAAATCAAAGCGGAAGAGGAGTTGTAAAGTGCAAATTTCTCAGCCCACTATGTGGAGAATTTTGAGAAAGAAGCTGAAATGATTCCTTCAAAGAATCTGAAAAATCTGAGTGACATGGACAAATACAAGTGTTTTGAATTTTGTGCCGATATGCAGCTTCTTTTTGAAAATGATAATTTGGACGATTGCTTAGTTTTCACTGAAGCAGCAGCATTTCATGTCAGTTGGAAAGTAAACAAGAAAAATTTCCGCTTTTGAGGAACGGAGAATCCCTAATTTATAGAGCAACACTTGAGAGAGTCCCCTAAGGTAAATGTGTTCTGTGCAGTGTCCTGAAAGAAAGTGTTCTACTCCTTTTTTCACGAGCAAACTGTCATGGGTGCCACTTTTTTTTTTGGATATGTTAACTCATTGGCTTTTACCATAGTTTCAGGATGACATTGACAACTTCATTCTCTAATTGGATGTTGCACCACCATATTGGTCGGCCTATGGGCGAGATTATCTCGATGAACATCTCCCTGACTGATGGATTGGACAAGCGATGGACAACAACATACCTCTTACCCAATGGCCACCCAAAAGTCCTGACCGAACACCTTGTGATTTCTTCCTCTGGGTTACGTAAAGGACAAAGTATTCGTCCCTCCCTTTCCTGTTAACAAGTGGAACTGAAACAGCGTATCACAGCCCCTATCGATAGACTTGATTCAGATACTGTAACACACTTTTGGTGGGAAATGGATTACCGGCTCAATGTGTGTCGTGTGACTAAGGGGTCCTACATAAAATATCTGTGACTGTTCTCTAATAAAATTTTAAAATAATCCCATACAATTCACACAATTCTGTTGGAGGTAACATATTAGACTTTATATTATTCTTGATTTATAAAGCCTTGAAACTACGTACTTTCTTTTCGTATAGTAATGCTATTAATCATATAGAGAAAGAGTACTAAAGCAAGAAAAAGTTTAAAACAAAAATTAAAGCAAAATGGAAAATAATGCAGAAAAAAACCTTATAATTATTGTGTTTTAAATTACACATTTTTAAAAACTTATCCAAGTTTATGTATAATAAATATCCTATATTTTAGTCAAATTTACGTAAGATATGATAAAAATAATGTTCCTATAAATATTTAGGCTTTCTAAACTCCCCCGTAAAAGTACTTTATAAATCACAAAGGGAAAAATGTCTCCTTTACCCTTTATATTACAAAATTTTATATTGTGTTCTATTTTTTAAAAAAATATCGAAATAATCCGTTGCATTAAAATCAACATTAGTTTTCAAAGCCTTTAAATACTATGTGTAAAGGTTTAAAAACTTTTTTATTATTAATTTGAAAGAAAATGACGTCAATACTCTTAAACATTTTAAAACTATTATATCAAAAACAAGTTATCTTCATAAAAATGTAAATAAATATTGGCTAAATGATTATTTGTAAGCTTAATTTGTAATATACCTCAAATCTGTTCATATGTCTTATTATTATAAAATTTATAGTTTTATTTTAAGATTGACATAGGAAGTAATTAATTTTTTAGTGCAATAACCTTATTAGTATTAAATTTCTAAAAAATCTATTTTAGAACTTAAATAATATTCTCTATATTAATAGTTTGTAAAAGTTCTTTAAAATAATAGTTATAAATAGCATAAATTTGCTTATTATTAATATATTTGACAACATATGAACTTCTTAAATAAGGGCAGATCTGTTCAACTTATCTATAATATTTTATACAACTTTTTTTATAATTTTTAAAAGAAAGTGTACGATATGTATTCGAACCATTAGTAACTGTTCTAAATTCAATAGTATTATTATGAAAATTTGGTATTCAAAAGTGTGAGGTAATTTAATTATTGATATTAATACCAATTTTCTTTTTGAATACAACAATTCTATTAAAAATTTCTTTCTCCCAATATTTGACAATTCTAAAGGAGACTTAATTCTCAAGTTGTTTATTAGTTAAATTAATGTAGAATTTTTTCGCAAATAATAACATAATTATTAGGTACTTTGTCTACAAAAGTAATAATAAATCTGTCTTCGAGATTCCTAATATCTTTTTTAAGCCTTTCAAATAAATATCTTCATTATTAATAATTTCCACATTTTAAAATACCAATTTTTTAATATCATAATTATTACAATATTTAAACTGTTTTTAAAAGCTTCTAAAGGAAGATCACCTTTAATTGTTAATTTAGTAATTAAATTATCAATATCTAAGCAAATTTGTTTCTTAACATAAGACTCTTTTTCGAAATGTTATGCCTTCAATTAGTTCCCTAATTCATAATGTCTCCTGAACTTTTATCCGTAACGACATCCAGAGGGCCTGTAATCATATGTAGATAATAATGATTGATACACTCTCTGTACACATGTAACTAACATTACTTTATAATTCAAAATTATTATTGCAATTGAAAAGAATTTTCCTTTTTTATTATATTTAAAAGCATTTTTAATGTGGACATTTTTAATAAGGATTAATCTTTTTTATATTTAGTAAGAAGACTATTAAAATTAATCTTAACTAAAAGTATTTTCGTAAACTTAATATAATATTCCTTTTTTTTCAGCTCTAAATTTTAATCTTTTATATTGCATTTATGAAACAAATAATTAGTTATATCCCTAATTAAATAAATTCACACATTCTCAAATACATTATAAATAATCTGTAACTATATAAATGTTTATTTTTAAAACAATATCAGTAGCTCCTAATATTAATTTTTTTTTTCAAAGCGATCATTACGAGTTTTTTGTCTTAATATCTTCCTTGGTCATAATTTTTTTCTTACTTTTTCTAGCCTTATTCTTTCTCTTAAAAACACATTTTTTTTTTTCAATTCGATATTTTTAGTGTCATTACTTGATTAAAAATCTTATAATTGCTTTTTTAAAAACTTAAAAAATATTTTTATTAAAATTCGTAATATTTAACTCATACTGGTATAATGTTTCATAACATTGAACAAAGTAGTTTTCCCACTCCAACCTATTTTTAATATATGAAACAATTTTGATTACACTCATCATATAGACGATATTTAATGAATCCATATAGACAATATGGATTCATTAAATATCG
>BMAW01042085.1:365763-429057 GCA_019974015.1 Nephila pilipes | reverse complement strand
AATATGCTCGACGGATGTTTTATTTTGATTTTTATTATTTGAAATAGGAAATGATTTATTTTGTTGTAAGGATTCAGGAATATAATGATTAGGCTTGTAAAGATTTATAAATGCAGATTTGTAACGATTTATTTTTGCAAAGATCTATTTTTTTGCAAAGAATTTGTAATATTTTATTTTTAGAAGTGGATTTTAAAATGATCTATTTTTGTAAGGATTTGATCAAGGAATGTTTTAATTTTGTAATGATTAGGAATGTGATTTTGTAATGATTAGGAATATTATGATTTAGGGATGCGATATTGTAATGATTAGGAATATTATGATTTAGGGATGCGATATTGTAATGATTAGGAATATGATTTTCTAATAATTAGGAATGTGATTTCCTAACGATTAGGAATGTGATTTCCTAACGATTAGGAATGTGATTTCCTAACGATTAGGAATGTGATTTTGTAATAATTAAGATTGTTATGATTTAGGAATGTGATTTTGTAATGGTCTTATAATTTTGTAATAATTATGAATGTGATTTTGTTATGATTAAGAATATAATTTTGTAAGGATTTAGGAATATATTGAAAAAGGAATTTAAAGATTTATGGTTGCAATTTTGTAATGATTTATTTTTGGAAGGAGATTTTGTAATGATTAGGAACGTGATTTTGTATTGATTAGGAATATGATTTTGTAGAATTCTTAGAATTGTGTTTTAATGATTGCGTTATGTTAAAGAATTACTTTGTTTATCTGCGTGATGGGTTAAGCATATTGTATGAAAATGAGAATTAATATTTTAAATGTGTAAAAAAAAGGAGGAAAGGAGAGAATTTAATATTTACAACTGTATGAATTAATGTTTATGAGGATACAGATGTCCGATGTCTTGAAGAACGAAATTAGTCAGATATTAGTATTATTTTTTAAATATTTATTTGGCAAGTAATGTTTGAAATTAGATTTGGTACCTTGAAGTAGGATTTGATATAAAAATATATGTGAATAAGTTCGATATTTTGAAATATGAATTTTATGTTTGATGTTTCTTTTATTTGTATACGATAATTAAGGATTAGTAAGAAGTGAACTAATCCTGTTTTGTGTGAATATTTTGTTAGGATAATTGATACCTCGATATGTGAATATATGAATATGTTTATGTAATTTTTTTTAAGAAAAAAGAGGTGATATGCAGCATTTTAAAAATTATTGAGAAATAGTATTTTAAAGTGTTTTGGTAATTTTAGTATTTTGATGTGTAAGAGAAATATATATATATATATATATATATATATATATATATATATATATATAATATTTGAACTGTATGATAACTAAGATTTTTGTTTTGAAGCCTTAAGTTAGAATTATTACTTAAGAGGAGAAAGATTTTCTTTATAAGTGCATAGTGGAATTAAAGATACTTCATGGTGAAATGTAAGTATAAGGGTGATTATGTAAAAGGATTTGTGCATGATTATTGTTATTTGATATTTTATCTGTATACGGTAATTGATATTTGATATTTGATATTTCAAGTATTTGAGGAATTTAACTATTGATATTTGTGTATGATTATTCATGTTTGATATTTCAAGTATTTCAGGAATTTAATTAATGTTGTTTGTGTATGATTATTGATATTTTAAGTATATTTGAGGAATTAAAATATTGATGTTTGTGTATGACAATTGAAAATTGATATTTTTTAAGTATTTGAGGGATTTATATATATAAAAATTGCTGTTTGTGTATGATTATTGATATTTGCTATTTTAAGTGCTTGAGGAATTTAAACATTGATATTTTTGTGTATAATAATTAGTGGTTTTAAAGTGTTAATGATTTTAAAGTGTTTACTATTTTTTTTTTATTTGAAGTGCTTTAAGTAAGATTTTTTTTATGAGAAATTTAAAAATGTCGTTCTATAATGATTTCTGTCAAGCTGATATTTGATGTTCATGATATATGAAGTATTTTGTTGAGTGTAATGATTTTGGTAACTGTAGACTAGTATAATTGGGACAATTATATATCAGAATTGGCCGAATGTTATCTCCCGCACTTAAAGCCCACCTCTAGAGGGCATTCATTTGTAAAGGGGTGAGTGTTTGACGCCACACGATCCCCTCAGACGAGACCTGACCGAATCTCGGAGCGGAGCTGATGTGAGGGAGCAAGACGGCACTCGTGAGTAAGGAGTTCAAATAAATTATTGTTGTTATATAACCTGATGTTTCTGTCTAAGAACAACTGTAATCTAATGATTATTAACTAAGTTAACAAAAAAAGTAAGAATAAACGATGTGTGTGTGTGAAAAGATAAAAAAGAGCAAAATCTTAATCTCTCTCTCCATATATATATATATATATATATATATATATATATATATATATATATATATATATATATATGATTTTCCAGCTAATTATCAAAGAATTAATTTTATTTTCCAATGTACTATAAAACTAGTTCCTCAGATACTCGATAGATGGCACCATAAAACAGCGTCATGTGATAGCTCATGTAGCGCCCCCTATTTCAGAATAAAACTGAGCGACATTTCGTTCTCGCTCTCTTTTCCTCCACTTTCCACTTCTCTTCTTCGTATTACCCGCTTTGGAAGTATGCTCCGAACACCCGAGACCGTTCCCACGTCCATCGCCGGTATGTGATAAAGATTAATTAGATAGCCATTTATCCCTCTCGGAAGAACTGTTTACTCCTAATAGAGATAACCTGTGTATAGTTCAATGTGTAAATATCTTCATCTCTCCAAATATTAAACGCAGTAAAACAAGTTGAGCTTCATCAATGAATTCCTACAAAATCATCATGGAATCCGGTAATGGGATTACCCCCCTAGACAACCAGCTCTTTGCGTAAAAGCAAACCATAGTAGAATCGGGATGTACAATCTCATCACCCACCGTCTACAAAATTTATGGGCGTTCAGCCCGGGATATGTGCAAAATTTATAAGCGTTGGACCAGAGATGCCGGATCTGTGAAAAATTTTTAATCGTTCACCTGATATGCCTGGATGCGTACAGAATTTATGATCGTTCTACTCGACATGTCTACCAAGGAGATGACTGCAAGAAGAAAAGAAAATTAGATGCTCGCTCTGTGATCAATAAAATTTCCCAGTTGCTTATGCCGACGTATGCCTCTACAGCAAGAATAGTCAGTGTCCAGCGACGACGTATCCCCTACAAAGAAAATGTGTGCCTCTTCCATTTCCACAATTAGTTTTCTACGACGACGAAAGTGCCCCACCTACAAGTAGAACCTGCAGTTTTTCTTCGACCATGAAATCATCAAATGTGTCTTCGTGTTCGTTATCATCTAAATTGTGTTTAATCAACTCGCTGTAAAAACAGGACGTCCAACCCTGAAAGAGCGTTTTTAAGGAAAAAAAATCCAGCGAGTATTAGTGTGAACATTTCATCGCAAGATTCCAGGTACTGTAAAACCTATTTATTTTTTGGACAATCCGACTAATTCCAATGAAATGCAATGAATCAATTCTCAAGGAATGTTAACTTATTACTTTGTGAGAAAAATAGATTTGGCATTCTAGTGAATTCTAAATTAAGCAAATTGAAAGTGTTTTCTCAAAATAGATAAATTTGTTATTTTTATTCTCTGATTATTTTACTGTATATCTGAATATTTTTTTCATTCTAAATGAATTACATTATATCCTTTCACATTGTTTAGTTTTAGTTCGGTAGAAAATTTTAACAAAGGGATTTCAGATTGATATGATAAATAATTCCTTTTTAAAAAAGGAGTATGTTACAAACCCCAAGGTATTGTGAATAACGAATGTGGTAAGAAAGTCGCTCCGATAGATGGTGCTGTTACTAGTAAGACCAGTTTGTTACAAGTTAACACATTTTGTAGTCAGCGTACATAGGTTTGCTGAATAAAGATGGTGTGTGTGATATAGCGCTCTTAATTGCACTCTTATTTGGAGTTAATGTCATTCCCCACAAACATTATTTACGCTGGCGTTAGTACGTAACATGTTTGGTGTCAGAGGAAAAGTGGGATATTAGTTAGGAGAGGTGGATTGTTAGTGTTTTTGCGTTAGTGCTAACCGTGCGTTGCTAACAATTGTTGTTTGCGTGGGAAGGAATGGACATGGAGGGTAACACGTGGTGAGTGCAAATTTTGAGAGAATTTCTTATTACTGAATCCTTTTGTGATTTTTGTTGTATAGTAGGTGTTGCTTGATAATTTGAGTTAAATGGTATTATTTAAGGTGGTAGATTATTTGCGTTAATTAGTGTTGAATTCTATAATTGATAATTTGAGTTAATAGTGCTGTGCTTTGTGAGATTGATATTGTGAATTTAATAATGTTGTGTTCTGTGATTTAAGCTTAATAGTGTTATATTCTGCGTTAGATAATTTGAGATGAATAGAGTTGTGTTTTGTAATTCGTTATTTGAGTTTAATAGTGTCGTGTTCTGTGATTGATAATCTGAATTCAATAGTGTTGTGTTCTGTGATTGATAATTTGAATTTAATAGAGTTATGTTCTGTGAGGAGGGTGTAATATTTTTGAACCGATTGTTTTAGTGTTGATATTGTAAATTAAGAGTTGCTATTTTTGTGTTAAAATGAGTCTTAAATCACTGAAAAAAGACGAGTTGAAACTCGTAGCAAAGGAGTTAGCCCTTGATGTTCCACGTGGAGCAAAAATAGTCGAGTTAAAAAACTTAATAGAGAGTTCAAAAATCTACAAAAATGATGCTGAATTCGTACAAAATATTATTATTGGCATTCGTGAAGGAAAAAAAAATTAAAAAGTGAGAGAGAAAAATCAGAAAATCAATTAAAATTACAATTAGAGAAATTAAAATTATCTCAGTTAGAAGCAGAATTGCAATTAACTAATGCCAGGAAGAAATTACCCTAAAACAAAATACTGAGATAGAACCCTTAAGTGTAAATATTGAAAATTTAATTAAAAGTGTTAAAACATTAGCAATTGCTGTTCCTACTAAAGTAGAATCCTTTAATTTATTTTTTCAGTTAATTGAAAGGGTTTTTAGGACAAAAAAGGCACTAGAAGAATTTAAAGCAGAAATCCTCTTAAAATATTTTAGGTGAAAGAGTTAGTAGTTTATTAGTATATGTAAGCAAAGAGGATATGAATGATTATAATAAGCTAAAATGTATTATTTTGAAAGAATTCCAACCAACTCCTCAAGAATGTCTAAATTATTTTCGTCTAAATTATTATTTTCGTCTAAATTATTAAATTAAAAATTTGCCTTTTGAGAATAATGTGTAATTCGCGTCTAAGTTAAGTGAAAATTTTGACTACTACTGTCAGTTTGAGGAAAGTGAATGATTTCAAATCATTATGTGCTCTTATAATTTCAGATAAGATTTTTAGTGTGTTAGATCGCGAACTAAAGTCTCACATAGCTTAAAAACAAGGAGAAATATGGTTTGAACCCCAAATTATGGCACGTAAATGTGATATTTATTTATCTTCAAAAAAAAAAAAAAAAAAAAAACAGAATCCTTTTTTGCGAAAACCTTTTCAGGCACCGACAATAAGAGAAGCGAAGGAAATTATGTGAATAATTATCGCAGTTATAATGATAGAAATGTTTCAAATGTATATGTGTTTAGAGTGAAAAATCATAGATGTATTGTGTGTAAAAGTAATGAAAACCATTCGCTAAACTCAAGTCGTCATTTTAAAAAAATGTCTGTAAAGGAACGTGTCGAAATAGTTAAAAAGAATAATCTTTGTTTCAAGTGTTTTTCCGTAGTGTGCAGCGTAAAGAGGTGCAAATTACGAAATTATTTTTGTGGGAAACCACATCATCAATTAATTCATTTTCCAAGGGAGAAGAGAGAAAAAATTTCCACGTGTATGGAAAAAGTTCCCCCTTTCCCCGAGAATATCGCCTCTTTGGAACGACCCCCCATAAATTCAACTTCTTTGTCCTCAGTCTCACGGTCTCGGATGTCTGCTGTTTTATTGCTAACGTGCAGTGCATGTGCTGGCCGTATAGACGACAGAGGAAAAATAAATAGACTAGTGAGAATGTTATGTGATAATGGCTCTGAAAGAAGTTGGTGTACGAAATCCCTAGCGAACTGCCTAAAATTAAAACCAGTTAGAGAAGAAAAATTATCAGTTTTTGCCTTAAGCTCAACAAAGCCCATTGAAAAATCATGCGCCATAGCAGAATTAAAATTAACTATTAGATATAACCCATATCAATCTATTCAGATTGAAGTGTGAGTAACAGATACTATTACTGCTGCGCCTGTTTCTGACCCAAACGGTGAAGTGCAAAATATTATGTGGTCTCGCGTATTAGATTTAGCCGATTGTTGCGAAAGTGACGCACAAATGTGAGGCAAAAATGGGTTAAATGGTGCAACGAAACTGAAAATTTAAGTGACATTCCGAGGTATTATTTTCTGGATTGTAAGAATCAGAAAGTCGAGGTTCATGCATTTTGTGAAGTTTTACTAAGTGCTTACGAATCAGTGGTTTATTTTAGATATTGTGGAATTGGTGAGTATCCTTTGCAATGTCGAAGAGCAGAGTAGCACCTCTAAAGAAATTAACACTACCACGATTGGAGTTGATAGCCATGGTGTTAGAGTTGGGAACTATCTTAAGAATATTTTCAAAAATGAAATCGGAAAAATGGTATTTTGGAGCGATTCTTCTATTGCATTACATTGCGTAAAGGGAAGTGCGAAAAGATAGAAACAGTTTGTTGCCAATCGGGTTATGGAGATTCAGGTGAGATCGAATCCGAGTGATTGAAATTATTGTCCATCGGAAGATAATCCAGCAGATTTACTTACAAGAGGAGTTTCTGCTGAGAATTTGGTGTTTAATGAAAAATGGTGGTTAGGTCCAGCTTAGCTTCTAAAGGGTAGGGAGAATTGGCCTAAACAATTGGTCAAAGGGTCACAAGAGATAGACAATGTAGAATTACTAAGGTAGCAAAGGAAGGGTCCTGTTAAAAGTTTTGTAGTTGAAGTTAGTAAAGCAGCTTTGGAATAAGTTTTCAGTTTGGAGTAAAATGCAAAGGGTTGCTGCTTGGTTTTTAAGATTCATAAGAAATGTTAGAGGGAATAAAATTTTAACTCCATTCTTAGAGACAGTTGAATTGAGTGGGTCCCATGATATTATAATCAAATTGGTCCAAAGAACAGAATATGTAGAAGAAATAACCATCCTAAAGAGCCGGAAAATGTTAAATAATAGTTGTTTAATTTCCTTAAATCCGTTCTTGGACAGCTGTGGATTATTAAGAGTTGGAGGACGTTTAAGAAATTCCAACTTACCAGAGACAGTAAAACATCCCCTTTATTGCCAAAAAATCATCCTATCATGAAGATGTTGATTAAATTTTATCATCAAACATATATGCCACTTGGGAGTGCAATTAATCAACTCTGCTATGAAACAAAAGTATTGGATCGTAGGAACAAAAACTGCTATTAGTAGGGAAGTAAGACGCTATGTCACCTGAGCCAGATTTAGCTCTGAGTTTTCAAAGCAAATTATGGCAGACTTACCAGCTGCGAGAGTGAACCCAGGAAGAGCATTTCTTAAAGGTGTGGAGGGATTTTGCAGGACTATTCTTGATCACTCCTCAACATGGCAGAGGAGTTAAAGCAATAAAAATGCACGTTTGTGTATTTTTGTTTCACGACGAAAGCTATCCATTTAGAATTGGCAAGTGATCTTAGTGCCCAAACATGTACCGCAACACTAAAATGCTTCATCACTCGGTGAGGAAAACCAATGGAAATATTCAGTGACTGTGGCACCAATTTCATCAGTGCAAAGAATTTTTTAAGATCGTGGGAATTGGAGACAATTGGTCATTATTTTTCCAATGAAGGCATAAATTGGACTATGAATGTTCCATCTGCACCGCATTTCAGAGGTCTGGGGGAGGCAGCCGTGAAATCAATGAAATTTCACATGAAAAGAGTTATAGGGTCACAGATTCTTTCTCAAGAATTTTCCACAAGTTTGAAGGAAATTGAAGCGGTACTGAACTCTCGACCTTTAGTTGCTACTTCTGACGACCCATATGATTTTTCTGTTATAACACCTGGCCATTTCCTGGCCAACACCTGGCAACAAGTGGAAAATTCCCAGTGCAGAGTTATTGTTACAAGATAACATATTTTTGTAGTCATAATACATAGGGTTGTTCAAAAAAGATGGTGTGTGTGATACAGCGCTCTTGATTGCATTCTTAATTTGGAGTTCAGGTTATTCCCCACAAACAATATCTAGGTTGGCGTCAGTTCGTAACAGAGTACTTTAACAAATTATATTGCAATAGATTGAAAGGAATTTCATATATTTATATCATTTTCACAATTTATTTCAAATATCCTTGCATTTAGAAGAATGTGTCCAAAGTTTATATATATATATATATATATATATATATATATATATATATATATATTTAAGCAAATTAATTAAACGAAATTCACCATAATAAGCGTGTTTCGTTTTAAAATCACTTGTTGTTGTTATTATTACTTAAAAACGATTAGAGTATAAGTTTTCAAATTAATGATTCTATTTAACTATTCACATATTAATTTCAAAATATCTCCCTCGCTAAAGGACACCGGGAAGATATATTTATCCTCGCGGAAGAATTAGATCTAAAGCCTGATCCTTCGATAACAGTTAAAAAACTTAAAGACTTAATCGTTAATTATACTGAATATGATGAGGAGTTCACAAAAAATTTGTTTACAAGTATAACAGAACAGCGAAAAACAAAAGAGGAATTTGAAGAAAAGTTGCTCCTTGAAACACTTGCCGAAGCACAACGAAAACTCGACTATGATGAGAAACTATTTCAAGATCAACACGAAATTGAGCGATTAAAATTAGAAAATCATCTCAAATTACACACAACGGTTGAAGAAATCATTTGGCAAGGAAATATGCAAATTTCTCCATAAATATAAAGTTAAAGAAGATATTAGCCCCTATTTAGTCTTATTCGAACGTCAAGTGCAACGTTAAGTAATTCCAAAAGAACATTGGGTTTCATATCTTTTAGGACTCTTACCTTCCGAAATATCTCACATCTTCGCAAGTGAACCAAATTGATAGCAAACAACTACGACCACGTTAAAGAACTTCTGCTAAAAAGACTTAAATTAACGCCAGAAAAGTTTCATCTGTTATTTACCACGCATCCAAAAGTTTATAGCCACACTTGGACCGATTTTTATCACGAACTTGCAACATATTTCGACAGGTGGACATCAGGGTTAAAAATTGAGTTTTTTGAAGAATTAAGAAAACTGATCATCTCAGATCAAATGAAAGTTAGAGTACCTACCGACTTCAAGCAGCATTTCCTAGACGAATGGACAACGATAAATTTGGCAGCAGAATTTGCAGAAAGATTTGAAGAACAGCGACGTCAAGAGAACATTAAACGAAAAGCTAGTTACTACGTATTTTAGGGTTAAACAAGATTTCAGAGCTCCAGAAAAAATTCGACAATTTGAATCGCCATGAAAATAAGGGCAGGATGGATCAAGTAGGAAAGTTGCATATAGTTATAATCGACATCACTAAGCTCAATCCGCCAGTTACGGAAGTTATGAAGGAAATCACGAAAACTGAAATCGAAGGATCCAAAATCGAATTCATGGAAGAGAAAGATTTTCAAGTTTAAATCTTTCTAATCACGCTCGAACGAATTACTCCCGGTTTAGAAGATTCAACAATTCCGCGAAATAGCAAAATACAAGCCAGCCAAAGAGAACAACGAATTTCACGAGAGAAACAAGCAAGCCTATGGCAACATGGGCCACTATCAGTCAAGAAAGTCTACTCACCAAGGAAATAAAGTTTGGAAACAAGAAAATTGCTGCGTTTATCGACACCGGAAGTACCGTCAGTCTACCACTAGAAAATACCAGCAGAAGAATCATCGATCCAATGAAACTAGCGAAGAACAAAATTCTCTTAACCGGCATAAGTGAAGCTCAAGTAACAACGATAGAATCTTTCTAACAAGAATTTCAGATGGATAAAGAAAAATATACATTAACTTGGCATATGGTACCTACAACAAAATTTAAGTTCGAAGCAGTCTTAAGTTCAGATATTTTAAAACGAGCATAAGTCAACTTCATGAAGAAATGTGTAGAATTTGTAAAATATGAAATATATGATATGCCCTACCCAGGAACATTATCAGAGACTTCAGAATTATAACTTTGAAGCAGCAGAATGATAACTCCAGATCTAAAAAGGAGCCTAACGAAACAAACGAACGTGTGGAATCTAAACAAGACTATCGTAAGCAATATGCCGATAAAAGCCGTATGCCTAGCTACAAATTCAAGGTAGGTGACAGGGTTTAGGTTAACAAACATCCTTTGAGTAGTTCTGCCCGACCAAGAACAACAAAGTTTATGCCTCACAGAGATGGTCCCTATGTTATTCTCAGTCAACGATCTCCTGCTACATTTGAGGTGGCCATCCCTGAGGATCCTGATGTTCCTACTGGGGGTCTATCACACCTCAGCATTACTTCCTCATCCAGATTCCTCAACTAAGCCTCTAACACTTCTTCGTTAAAGAGGCAGGTTAAAAAAGACTCTTCCTGGCTCCTCGCCAAGACAGCGTCAGGGCCAGTGGTGGAGACTGTAACAGTCCCCATTACATTAATTTTATCTTGACTGCTAACGAAATGTGTGGTAACATTGAGAAAGAGAGATTTTACCCTTCCTCTATTATTTGTGCGTGTGTATGCGTTTTTTGTGTGAAAATGTCTTTTATATATTTCTTATAAGTATTCCTGTGATGTGATGTATCCGTGAGCTGTGAACCCAAAAATAAAAGGGTTTTATTTAACCTAGATGACAATATCTTCATTTAAATGCTCAAAATGCCTTTCACTCACGCAAGCAACGTTACAACTTTTAATTCTAAATTACATCATTTTCGTTCCATAGCAAGTCTTTTTAATGTAATAAAATAATGGGAACTGCTTTGCGTTAAATTGAGTTTAAAATTTTCATTACTCACTCATAAGAAGGACCAGATGCAAATTCAGGTTTCGACTTTGTCGTCGAACCATGATTCAAAATAACGATGCCTAGTGGCCTGGTTAAGCGAACCTTTATCCTGAATAGAAATAATTAGTAGAAAGCTTTGAAATAGTATAAAAATAATTGTTTTGGATAAAAATGTATGCATATTGTAAACAAATATTATGTTTTTACATCGCTTCTCTTTGTATAAGAAATTTAGAAAAATAAGGTAAAGAAACAATTTATAAATGCATTCCTTTTTTAAACCAAAACTTGTTCATAAAAGTTAACAAATTCAATTTTACATTTAGCATCTTTCCCTTCTTGAGAAATAATAAAAAATCTGAAGTTAAAATTAGAAGTTATTATGAATAAGAAAAACTGAGTCATATAAATTTGACTAAATAAATTGATATAACAACTCTTTCCATTGCCATAGGATATGATTAGAAAATATTTACCTAAGTAGATAAATGTTTAGCTAGCTAGCATAACCATTTAGAAGCTGTAAAATCATTTTCAATTCGACTTTCGTTTCCGTAAAATGACCGGATTGTATACAAGTACGAAACAGACATAGAATTATCGAATACATAATTTTATACGAGTATAGTAAAATACGAAGGACATGTTATAAAAATCTGGATCTGTGAAGATAAGTAACAAATAAAATAAGCGGACTTTGGTTGAAAGGCTCTATATATTTGAACTCATATAATTATGCGTCGATATTCTCGTGAGTAATCACAATCCATGCTATGTTGATCATGCTCGCAACTAATGTTATATTTAGCACATGTGTTTGTTATTGAATAAAATTATTGAAATTGTTTTCGCCGCACATCTTCTCTTATTAGGAAATAAAATACATTGGAGTTATCCTCGATATAAAAAAACTCACTTTCAGAGAACACTTAAACACAGATTAAAGAAAATTACCGAAGTAAGCCGGTAAATTCTTCCCCTTAATTTCTTGCAAATCCAAATGAAATTGCATGAACAAAATGCTTTTCCATACTCTAATTCTCAGACCAATCATTACCTGTGCTTGTCCTGTCAAGTGATTTGCTACAAAAACAAATATTAACATCATTGAAAAAGCTCTTGATTCCAGCAATAGGCAAATTATCCACATGAGCTGGTATAAGTGAAATGTGGAGCTGCGAGATGCTCTAAATTGTCCATCAATAACACAATTCACTGTCAAATTATCATGGATGTCCTTGAACAGCATGGACAATGTTGTCAATAAATCCCTCAAGAAAATTGAAAAATATGTACTCACATCCTCGGCGAGTCACTGGCAAAACTTTATCTCCTCACAATGTAGTTCCCCCAAAACGAGTTAAATTCCTTTAATATCTCTTGCAATACCTTAAATTTGAACCTTAAATTTTTTCACTTAACCTCCACTTTTTTCAAACATACACGTAAACTGTTAAATACCAGTTTTTTTTTAAAATAAACTTCAGGGCAAGCACAGAATCTAAAGTCATGCTATCTCACACAGTACAATGCATATGAGGTCAAAGCCCAACCGAGCTAAGTTCTGTAGCAAATTTCCTACTGCTCTTACTTTCCATGTCTTGTGTTTGAGAGTGTTTCTATCTGAGTGTTTTAATAAATGTTCTTCTCTTTTTGAAGATGTATTGCTCTTTTCGTGTTAATCCATTGCATAAAGTATAAATAAAATATATAAATTGAAAAAATATGATACAATTAATAAATAAATGAATGTGAAATAATTTCCCAAAAATGTCGAGATATAACTAGACAATCGAGACGAAAATCCATCAATTCCTTGAAAAATCTATATAATTCAATGCCAATATCAGTCATTTTTTGAAACATCTTAGCTGTGGTAAGAGTAAAAGCGACATGAGAAGTCTATATTTTTACGAACGTGAGCGAATGCTTTCCTACAACATTTTTCGTCTCGATAAAGGAAAAGATCGTTTTACAGAGATGTCATCAATTCACAAAAGAGAGATTAAGCAATGACCATGCACCTTGGCTACGGATTTGGTGACCGTTTGGCGACAAATGGGAAAATCTCGAAGGTGCATGAATCTAGACGAAAAATCGAACGGGAGGGAAGTTGCGGGATTTTCGTGAATTTTCCTATGTGACGTCATGCCTGGCCGGAAAAGTATAAATATGCCAAGAACTGCAGTCGAGCGAACGAGTCGGAGGAGGAATCGGCCTGTGTGCGGAATCAGTTGTAGATGCTTTGTAGACCGATCGGGGAATCGGAGCAGAGTGAATCTGCTGGAGATTCAGCCTGAGTCTAGCGGAACTGATACGGAGAGTTTGTCTTAGGAGATTCTGCTGAGGAGATTGATCGGGGGATCAACTTAACGCTGTCGGCACTTGAAGTTAGGTATGCTGGGTGAACTTGCGAAGCAGCAACGTGTGTCTACTGGGAATCGTCAGAGCCTATCCTGGAAATGCTGTATATAACTGCGGAGGCTGTCCGCAGTCAGGAGCTTAATGTTGATGTGTAATAATGTGTTTCAAAAATACTACAGCCTATTGAAAAATTAAAATATTTGCCATACATTGCTCCTGGGGATTTAAAATTCAAAATAAAGTTTCTTAAGATATCAGATCAAATTAAAAAAATAAAATAAAGAACATAAAGAATAAAAATATCAATTTAGATAATGAAGGTATGTATATAAACATGAATTTTTGAACTGAATTATAAACAAAAAAAGAAGAAAAAAATTTAAATGTTTAGCTACAATTTTTTTCCGAACAAATACTCAAAATAGTATTTTAATTCCAAACGTTTTAAATACAACATCAAAATGACTAAAGATACATTCATAAATTTCTTTATTGGGCAATAAATTTAAAATTTTCTTAACATTGTGATTTTGAAGGAAAATTTGGACGTCAAGGGTCATGTGGTATACCAAAATTCATTTTTAGAAAGAGGAATATAACTGAAATGAGAAGTAACTGAAAAATGCTTTCTTACTCTTGATACAAATTTTATACTTTGTGTCAAGCATTTTCTAAAATACATTAATAAAAAACGCTTGGCGTGTGCAAGTGATTCTCGTTCCTTCCCTCAGCGCCGGCGTCAGATCGACGTCAACCTTGGACTAATGACGTGAGAGTATGGTTGTTCTTTATGAAATGAATTGATTCGTAAAAAGTACTACTTTACTAGAGGTATGGTCATATGATTGTGATTGTTGCTCTCAACGAATTGACTATTTCTAAGTAATAACTGTAACCATGTACCTTAGAGTGCCAATGCTCCAGTAATAATTGCCACCGAATGCTCTTCGGTTGCAGTTATTACTGGAGTAACAAACATTGCTACTGTTTTACTAAAACTGTATAGTCCACTCAGTTTTGCATTTTATTGCATCTGAGCTATCTTCTGAAACAAACATTAACAACAGAAACCTGGATCAAGAGACAAAGAATTTACAATAAACTCTATCACTTCCTCAAATGCGCAGTCACTTGTGCCGACTGTTGATAACTGGTTGAGCAAGAATCTACATAATATAAATAAAATATGAGAGTACATCCCATTTACATATATAAAGATAATTTTCATCACAGAATGAAACAAACTTATCTTAGAAAGTATGAATATAAATATTGTTACTTACTGCATCTTATGTTCTTTTAAAATTGAGGTGAAATTTAACTGTCTAATGTGTAGAGCATTTCTACCTTTCGATTTAAAGCTACTCCAGTTTAATTCCGTTTGTAATTCCGGTATATTATGAATGACGTGAGACATTTCAAATAGACTGATATCCAATCCAAATATCTCTCAAGCAATTTCAGTTAAGGCAAAAAGTTATGGGTTGGTATTAATAGTAGTCTTAACTTTTTTATGATTTCATAGACTTATTTTTGTTTATTTTAATTATGCTTCAGCTTTGCAAATGTTAAGAGAAACACGGCAGATATCAAGTAAAAAAAGAAAGGAAAAATTCAGATAATTACCATTTTAATACCATTAAAATATAAATATTTACGACATATTTTCAATTATGCTATTGGCTTGAACCATTGTATGTAGTTACTATTTGTCACCTCATGAAAAAAAAAATATTGTGTAGGAAATTATGAATGCTTAAGCATTTAAATGGAAGCGATCTGAAATTCTAAAACGCTGTCGTTTTATATCATCCGCAATTACTGCTATAATTTGATTAGAAATAAATATCAAGATACAAAAATTACTTACCACATTAACACTCTTTCAGTAGAAATTCTGTTCATTTCTGTGTTAGGTGCGAAAGATGATATTTCAATAAACTTTTGGACATAGGAACGAAGTTGCGATATTATTAATATAAATAAATAATTATTTATGTACAACAACAACGGATTCCATAAAACTTAGTGCATTGCATACAGTACAAAAATAATTTTAAAAAATATATTATTACACATAATTCTGATAAAATGCCATTTTAAATATTTACATTATAAATCTAAACATTAAGGGAGGCATACTTTATATCGAAGAGGAAATCTAATTTTCCTTCCTGTACATGTCGTTTTGATTTGGCATTGGAAGCGTTAGCTCCATTGCTTTATCTTTTTAAAAAATTATTTTCTTTGTTCTATTCAAGGTTCAATTTCGTTCTGTAAGAGATAACGACTTAAGGAATTCATGTGTTGCTAACAAATAAGCTGGTTTTAACCGGATATTTCATACCGTAGCGTACCTGGGGGTGTGTAAAGAAACATATGTACCCCCCTTCTCCCCCAAGATTTTTCCGGAAATCGAATGTATTTCGGGATAAATCTCTTCTTATTATTCTATCACAGATGCTATAAACTTTTAAAAAAATGAGTTTTTTTTTCTCGTGCTTAAATTTTTTCATCAGTATGAGAAGAAAGGTTTCTATCTAAAACTTATTCTTAAGAAAAGAATAGAAATTTTTTTGCTGTCTCTGAATGTTCGTGTTTAAAAACGAAGAGAGGAGGGTGCATCCCTATAGAAGATACCACCAACCTTCTCCTTACCGCTTCCTGAGAAAGGAAAGCAGAAGGCATTCTTTTCTTCCAGACAGTGTATTATGATAATCCAAGATAGGTCTTCGGAAATATTCATTTCGTCATATCAGCTCTTTCTCTTCACCAAACACGAAGTAGTTATTTCGTTAAATATTTTAATCTACAGGAGTGTGTCTTCATGTCTGCAGATAAAAAAAATTATTAATACTGAAAGAAACACATTCTTCAGATTTGTCAAATTGTAATATCAATATTTTGACTGCAGAATATCAACTATAGAAAAAGAAATTACTGGTACAACAGACTAGATTAATTTCTACAGAAATAAAGATTCCATGGGAAATTATCTATATTACACTCGCTTGTATGGATAATTCCCAAAATATCCATAAACTTTTTTAAAAAAAGGTTAGTCATCTTTACCTGTTACAACATGTACTGCTGAAAGATAACTTTCAACTATGAAATGCTTAAAAACTACTTAAGAAATAGTATCTTTGGAATGCATTTAAATGGATACATTTATATATATATATACTGCTGTTTGTAGAAAATGCAACACCATGAAAGAATCATCAGAATCAAATGAAATTTAATGCAGAAACGACTTGTACTGATACAAATAAATGATGAAATTTTCAAAACAAAAGAAACAAATTAAGCGTCCGAAATCAGTATTTGGTGCAGCCACCATGCGCTGCAATAAGTGCTGCTATACGACGTGGCATGGAGTCAAACAGATGTTGAATATCTGCTTGAGGAAGAGAATTCCATATCGCTTGTATGCGCAACCAAAGTTCGTCTTTGGAAACTGCAGGACGCGGATCACGAGCGAGACGCCGACCAACCATATCCCACACGTGCTCAATAGGAGACATATCCGGTGAATAAGCAGGCCAAGGAAAAAGTTGCATGCGTTGTGCTGAACAGAAGTCTCGAACAGTCCGCGCAACATGTGGGCGTGCATTATCCTGCTGAAAGATAGCTCCAGGGATGCCTTGAAGGAAAGGAACGACTTCGGGCTGTAGCACTTCACGGACGTACCTGTTGCTATTGAGATTACCCTCAATTCGTATCAAATTGGATCGTCCATGATACGAAATCGCACCCCAGACCATAACTCCGGGTGTTCGACCACTATGTCGTTCAATAATACACTCAGGAAGGCAGCGTTGACCGGCATAACGTCTAACACGAACACGGCCATCATGGGTCCACAAATTGAAGCGTGATTCATCTGAAAAGACAACTTGGTGCCAATCAGCTCGCCTGTCTCTGTGCTCAAGAGCCCACTGCCGACGCAGCCGTCGATGATTCGCCGTGAGGGGAATCCTGTAAAAAGGCACCCTTGCACGCAATCCACGGCGCAGCAGACGACGACGAATTGACGAAGCCGACAATTGTACACCTGTAGCAGTAGACCAACGTGCTGCCAGCTGCCTGGAGGAAGCTGTGCGATCATTCACCGCCATGCGGAGCAGGTGTCGATCATCGCGCTCTGACGTCACCTTCTGTCGTCCAGTGCCTGTTTTTCGAGTTGTTCGGTGCTCGTCGGTCCACTGCTTCCAAACTCGCATCACTGTGGAACTGTTCCGCTGCATACGAGCTGCTATTGCTCGATAGGAAAATCCTCCTTCTCGAAGGCCGATTATCCTCCCTCGTTCAAACTCCGTAAGTTGCTTGAATTTCTTATTCTTCCGTCGTGGAGGCATACTCAGGTCTCACTAAACGTTTGCCACTAACAAATAATCATAGACTTTTTTCAACGTCCCGCTACAGCACTTTATTTATACGCTTTCAGCATCAATTCAGAGGGCGCCGCGCACGCGATGGCTCTGAAACTTTATTAATTTGCATAATATCCTATAATTGACATTTGCTGCGAATTTCATTTGATTCTGATGATTCCTTCATGGTGTTGCATTTTCTACAAACAGCAGTTTATATATGTGTGTGTGTGTGTGTGTCTGCGGGTTTGTAGAAGAAACACCCGATCATAAAGGGTACTGCCTCTGCTACTGAAGGGATCCCGCTCTTAAAAGGAGAGTGGACGGTAGTCATCGGAACGAGGAAGACGCCTTTGTTGATGACTCTAGACGATTTATGATTTAAGACGCTGAAGAAGATTGATTTAATGTTTTTGAATGTTATTGTGAAATGTCTCATCAAGTATGTGAAACTTTATGTTAATGTGAAATGTCAATATTAAATGTCTGTGTGCTAATTTAAAGTTTGATTTTTATTAATTAATATAGGCCATCCCACAAATCAGAAGTGGGATAAGGAATAGAAATAGGGATTGAGACGCCTAATCAGGATATAAACTGATAGAGATGTAAATTGATAGGGATGTAAGCTTATTATTGAATGTAAGCACATTAGGACTCGATTAGGATATAAAAATCGTGAGAGTGTAGGATTCATGATTAAATTGTGAGCATTGACTGAAAAAAAAAGCGTGGATAACTGTGTGCTGACCAAGGATAAATTCAAGACTTTGAGGTGAGTCAGATTTATTCTTATTTGCTAATTTAAACATGAAGATTGATGATATTAATGTAGTAAGCGATGCACTGAAGAATCTCAAGAAAGAAAAAGTTAAGACTTTACATAAGTTTATTTTTGATACTGATGGCGATGCTAAAAATACGGAAAGAATAAGAAATTTTTACTGGTTTCGAATTCACAGTAAATGACTCTAATTTTAAGTCTAAATTAAAAACTATTAATGATACTTTTTCATTACATGAATTGATTAACATTTGTGATATTCTGAATATTGCATTCCAAGGAACAAAAACCGAAATATTCAAGAAAATATTAGTTTTGTTATATGATGTTAACTTGCTTTATCAATATATTCAAAATTCCAATCAATCAGAAAGCGAAACGGGAGTAGAAACAAAACAAAATCCATCAGTGCAGAGCAGCCAGAACATTAATGAGTCAGCAGCTTATTCTGAAGAGCGGTGTTATGATTACGGTGCCACTCGAAATCAAAACATCTCTGTAAGCTTTTCAGACATTGAAAGTGTTACTTCCTCTTTTAATGGTGAATTGCATGAAAACATTTCAGTTTGGTTCGAGCAATTTGAGAGCGCTGCGAATATTTTTAATTTATCTGTCCTACAAAAGTTTATTTTCGCTAAACCATCGCTTGGTGGTAATGCCTTATTATTTGTGAGAAGCGAATTGAATATTACGTGATACCAGGAATTAAAACGTGTGTTGATAGATGAATTCGATGTCACTACTAATTCAGCCCAATTGCATGAAATATTAAGTAAGCGTAAAATGAAAGAATCTGAATCTGTACAGGAGTATTATTTTATAATGAAAGAGTTGGGTAATCGAGGGAGAATTGAAGATACCGCATTAATGCAATATATTATACGAGGAATCAACGATAGAAATGAAAATAAATTAGTTTTGTATGGTTGCAAAGATTTACGTGAATATCGCGAAAAATTGAAGGTTTACGAGATTATCAAAAATGATTTTTTGAGAGGAAAAAGTAAATGTAATTTTAGTAAAGTAAAACAAAAACCAGATTATTTTGTGAATCATAAACGATCAATTAATTATGATCAGAATACTAAATTTTGTTTTAATTGTGGTGGTAAAGGACATTTATCTAAATTTTGTTCACATAAGAATAAAGGTTTAAAATGTTTCAGATGTCAATACTTTGGGCATAAGGCGTCTGAATGTTCGGAATTAAATATGGAAACCAAACCCAACGATAGCGTAGAATCTCTCAATATTGCGAAACAAACATATCTGTTTAAAATGGTACGTTTCGGTAATTTAAATATTAACTCATTGATAGATACCGGAAGTCAAGCTACGTTAATTTCTAAAAATATATTTGAAAAGTTAAATATTTGTGAACTGACTCAGTGTTATTCAATTTTATCGGGATTAGGAGATTGTAAAATAAAGCCCATAGGTATATTTACGGGAGAGATACGAATAGATATCTTTAAGTGTTCTACTGATATATGTGTCATGGAGAATGGTACTATACCGCATAATGCTATTATAGGACTTGATGTAATTTTGCAAGGTGAAGTTCTAGTAAATGAAAATGGATTTTCAATAAAAAATAAGTCTCCGTGTGAAGAAAACAATATTTCAACGGTTTTGCCAGTTAATGTTAATTGTGATGAAATTGAAGAAAATATTGGTTATAATATTTCAAAATATATTAAAGATGAAGTGCGTGAATCTATATTAAATTACCAACCGAAGAAGATTAAATCAACTAACATAGAATTAAATATTTTAACTAAAAATAACGAACCAATATATCAACGACCGCGACATTTACCTTTTTCTGAAAATAAGATTGTTGATGCTAAAATAACTAAAGGGTTAAAACAATGAATTATAGAACCTTGTTCTTCAATGAATACGAAGTTTACAGAAAAATCAAAAGAAATTATTGAAGCTGAATTTCAAGCTAATTTTGAAAAACAGCGTAACAATCTACGAAAAGATGCCAAAAAACAAAAGATTGAGGGACCAATAGCTAATTGTGTGCAATGCGTTCAAGTAAACCGTGGAGGAAGAAGGAAGGGAAGGGAAGAAGGAAGGAAAGAAAAAAGGAAGCTTCATCCAATTCATAAAGATCATATACCTTTACATAAGTATCGCACAGATCACCTAGGATCATTAGAAAGTTCTACAAAAAATATAAATCATCATCGGATTACAACTAGTGCAGAATTCATAAGAACATGGTGTGTAACTTAAACTATCCAATTATACTTCATTTACTTGACTGTAAATCTACCAATTATGACTTTTTCCCGATTATGACTATTTTCCCCTAAAAACAACTGAATTTATCTACGTTTCTTGAAGACGTTGAAAGAAAAAAAAGAGAGAGAGAAAAGTGAAAGCAAGACGAAGTGACAAAGCAAGACGATTATACTTCATAGACTTTAGTGTTTTCCGAAGACGCTGATGTTCCAAGATTGATAAATGCTGTTCGAATTATCAACTTATTACTGCTTTTGAATTTTCTCTTTTCAGTTTTATTTTTTAGGTTGAGACGATCTTTTGTTACAATCAAGAAGTTGAGGTCATCTTCTTCCAGGAGGACCGAGTGTGGGTTTGTAGAAGAAACACCCGATCATAGAGGGCGCTGTCTCTGCTAATGAAGGGAACCCGCTCTTGAAGGAGAGTCGACGGTAGTCATCAAAACGAGGAAGACGCCCTTGTTGATGACTTTAGACGATTTGTGATTTAAGACGCTAAAGAAGATTGTTTTAATGTTTTTAAAAGTTATTGTGAAATGTCTCGTCAAGTATGTGAAATATTATGTTAATGTGAAACGTCAATATTAAATGTCTGCGTGCTAATTGAAAGTTTTTTTTTTAATTAGTAATATCGGCCATCCCCCCATATATATATATATATATATAGTCTGTTTATACACATATATGATACATTTTATATAATTATGTATACTTTGTTCGTTATCCATATATAAAAGTATAAATATTTCGCGAAAAACAAAAATAGAATATAAATACAACTTTGAAAATTCTATGTATGTATAATTTTTCATTTCATTCTGCTCACACCTTTTTTAATTATTTTTTTTTAAATTACGACCTTTTTTCCATTCATCAAATGCTTTTATCAGCTTTTGGATCTTGTTGAATTTTCTCAATTCTAGTTAGTAGGAATTTTTTTTTCAAGGTATGTTTTTTATTTTTCTTAAATGATCTTCATTTTTATTATTTGATAAAAAAATTAAATTAATTCTTAATAATTTTTAAATAGTAGAAATAAGATTGTTGCAGCGTATTCTTTAGTTTTTACCAAGTGGTAATTCTGAACTAAAGAAATAGCTTTTATCACAGCGATATGCTAATACCAAAATTAGTTTCTGGGTATGCCACTGCATTCATATACATTCACTTGTCTGCTTTTAATTTCCACAGTAAAGTATTTTTCTATTCTTCTTATCACAGGACCCATATTACTTAGGTTTAAGCGGTTTCTTTTATTCTATTGACTCATACGAAAACACAGGAACAGAAATCAAAATTTTTGAGTACGAATATATATTTTTTTATTTTTGAGTACGAATATATATTTTTTTATTTTTGAGTACGAATACGCTGAGTTGTTTCTGGTTTTAAACGTTCCATCGGATATCGAAGCTCACTTGTAAAAATATCTGAATCAAACTTAATTTTTGATTGCTTAAAAAGTTTTCAGGGTAGTCTTAAAATTTTGCCACGTACCACTTGGCCAATAGAATAATTAATATCTTCTTTAAAATTTAGATTACAGCCTTAAAGAATTCCACACTTTACGAGAATTCATTTCTAGTAACTGTTGGCTTAGCTTCAATTTACAAAAGCTCGATTCTCTCTTAATAACAAGAGTCTTTTTATTCGGTAATTTTCACTTTCTTTTAAGATAATAACTTTTTCTTCGCTGCGTAATATTTTTTGGAGTTTATTATAGTTACAATACTCCAAATGTTTTCAAATTATATACAGTACTCTCTATGTAATCTCGTAGTTATTGGACCAGAACACCAATGGAATAACGAAGAATTGGGATAATAACGCATTTAAATTGTTGGGTGTACTGCATTATATAAAATTAAATATAGTACACTCAAATACTCGTAAAGTGAGCACAAGAAATAACTGAAACTACAAAAAGAAAAAAATGTACGGTTTACCATTGATGGTCTAAATTATTTCAACGAAGGTTTAAAATAACATCTGTTAGGCATCTTTGTAAAACCGCCGGATTATTAGGAAGCCGGAAAGGTGAAGATCTGAGAGGGAATACTGTAATTATATTTATTGTCCTCGTGAATAAATAATTTAGAGTTATCGATTAACTTGGAACTGGACTTCAATTTGATAAAAATAGATTTACGATGTTTTCGTTCAAAAAGGAGAAACATTTTTTAGTGACATCCATTGCTTCCATTGCGTTCTCCGAATCACTTTTGGAACTAACTATGCACCGGATTTATTGTAAAATTAAAGCTCTTCCAAAATTACAAAATATTATCAATTAAATTAATCATACACCAATATGTAACTAATATTCATATCTCGTCACATTAATAAAAACACAATATTATTATTAGAAATTACGATTATTTAAGCATTCAGATAGAATCAATCTCAAATCACAATTCCAAATTTATTGATTGAGTTATGGGTGACTATTTTTTTTCTCAAAACGAGGGATCGACTAATTGTGGTATAAGAGAACTAACTGTACTTAAAAAAAGGTACATTTTTTCATTGTTTTTATTTATTATTGAAAATAATATTAATGAATACGTGAAAAAATTATTAATGCAATCTTATTTATTTTAAAACACAAATTTTCATAATTATATCTGATGTTGATTTCAAAAAAGAATGAAATTTTTGACAGAATTTCTTAACTATGACTTTGATACCTAATATAGCTTTAAGAACTGTGACTTTCAACTGTGTTTTGTCACTTATCCATAACTTGTTCATAAGAGAAAAAAACGTTTACAAGGATACATAAATGCCTTTTTTTTTAAAAAAAAAATCAGTTCATTGCACTCTTCCTGCAAAAGGAACAAAATTGAAAAAGGGACATTAGTTAAGAAAGATGTTTGGTTGATTGACTGGAGTATGAAGGATACTAAGCGACAAAGGCTACAATCCCATGGGGATTTTGGAGAAGAATTCTTAATCAATATTGTTTATATTTGTCGAAACAACCGTTTTCACGTAATTCACACTTAATTTCAAACCATAAAGATTATGTACTATACAGAGATAATAGCTAAAATAAGGAAAGGACATATTTTCACCATAAAATACCAATTCATTTCAAGCTAAATATATAACATTTATGACGTGGGGAAAAAGCTGTGTCAATGCGAAATTCCTGATGAAATTTTGAGCTCAGTTTTTTTGTATAATAAGAAGACTAGTTAATTAAACATATATCGTTTTAAAACTGAACCAAAATTCAAATAGTTTAGTTCGAATTACCAAACAATTAAGCTGTTAACTCATTGACAAACAATTCTAATCGCAGTAGGTAGAATTAATATCACAATAGCCGAATGAAAATTAATCAATAGTTTTAACAGATAAATTAATTCACTTCATCATCGAAGTTAATTAGCCGACTTAAAATTAATTAACAGACGATGCTATCATTTTTTTTTTTTTAAATTTTCTTATTAAGGTCACAATTTTCTTCACCTAAAAAGTTTCTCATATTGAAATTAACCTAAATGATGAATTTTGAAAAATTCTGATCAACTGTTTCTGAGTCATGAAGGCTTTCAAAAAACATTTCTAGTTTTAAAATAGTGTCTCGTGTGCATTTGAGAATACAAAACATTTGAATATGACCGTTTGACAACAATTTTCAATGATGTTTAAATAATGGACCAGTGGTTCTCAACATTTTTCAACTTATGGTACCCTTTTTGAACTAAAGTTTTCCCACGACACCCTGTAAAAGCACGATTAATCGTAAGAGAGAATTCGCAGTACTTCATGGAGCCTCATCAAACATTTTGAAATCCTTGCTGTAGACGAATGATAATTTTGCTACAATATTAAAGGTACAAAAATAATCAAAAAATGAACCCTATTATAACATATGAGAAGAATTAAGCGAAACCGTTATGCAATGGGGGGGGGGGAAACGAATTGTAATATACCAAAATTCTTACAAATGTCACTTCTTTATATCATATAGCTCTAAAATCCAAAATTTCATGGAATTCCTTTGATTATTCTGGAAATATTTAAAAACCATTATTTAGAAACTATTCTAGTTTATAATTTTTAATTATCGGTTTGCTTATCGCATATTACTTAATACATGTGCATTGCGTTACGCGAGCATTTACTTTCCCCCTCAAAACGATACATCTGTCGATTTTTAAGTAACAGTACGCATATTCAAGGTAACATATTTCTTAACGGTTTTTGTTTATTGATGAAAAGAACGGGAATTAGCATGTGAGAGGAAATAATTCAAATTTCGTCTTTCATTTTTTTAGTAACACTAATTTAATTAGAGTTTTGGTGTTGATTTCAAATAAGAATGAAATTCTTGGCAAGATTTCTCAACATTTCCTTCCGTAATTAAAGCTCATTGAAGAACTGCTCCTTGCAACTGTGTTTTTCGCTCGTCCTTAACTTATTTATAGGAAATTAAACACTTTTTATGGGTGCATTTGTACTAGTCAGGCATATTGAATAGAATTATTCGAAAATTCCTATGATGCAAATTACTGGCATGAAAGCGTTTTATACCATTTCCACGACCGGTAATTAGAAATAAGAAAATTTAAGTGCTCATAAAATATTTCTATACCTTGGTTGCAAATGTTAAATCCATTTTGTTTTTGGTTATTAGTAATAAAAAAATTTTCCAAAATATCCATTACACTTTAAATGTCTTCGCCCACAGCTATTTTGATAAAATTTGCCCATTGAAAAGTACCTTATTCTTAACAGAAAAAAGTATACTGTTTCAAATATTATGAACTTATTTAAGAGAACAAAACCGCCGTTATTGCCATGCTACCGGACACCGCAGCCGCATGTACAGATTTTTTTTTTTCTGAAATTGTCACAGTGTGTTCGCCTTTTTGAAATTTGATATACTCTGGGTTCTCGAAACTACATTTCAAGACAAAGGCATATGTTACGTAAAATGGAATGGTCCTGTTCAAAAGGGAACGTATGGTGACTTTATATAACTATTCCATCGATAAAGAGGGATAGCATCCCAATTTTATGACATGTGTTTTATGACATTTTTATGCATGTGTGTGTAGGATTTTCCAGATAATTGTCAAAGAATTAATTTTATTTTCCAATGCACTGTAAAACCAGTTCCTCAGTTACTCGATAAATGGCACCACGAATGAGCTTCATGTGATTGCTCATACAACGCCACCTATTCCTGAATAAAACTGAGCGACATTTCGTCGCTTTCCCGCTCTTTCCGCTTCTCTTCTCCTCCGCATTACCCGCGTCGGAAGTATGCTCCGAACGCCAGAGCGTATTCCAACGCCCATTGCCGATATGGATTAAATGAGGCAGCCATCTATTTTTCACCGATGAACTGGTCAATTTTAATATAATATTTTGTACATATTTTACCTTCATGTCTCTCTCCTAATAAACTGAAGTAAAACTACTGCAACTTTCGTCATTGAATTCCTACGAAATCATCATAGAATCTGGTAATGGAATTACTTTCCTAGACAAACCAGCCCTTTAAGTAAGAGCAAACCATTGTAGATTCGGGATCAACAATCTCATCACCACACAGTCTCTCTCTGTATATATATATATATATATATATAATATGTATGTAACTCATATCTTTCCTGCTAATATACTCTTTATATATATATGTATGTATGTATGCATGTATATAATATACATATATATATATACATATATATAATAGCAACAATATATGTAACTATGTAATATATATATATATATATATATATATATTTCCAGCAAATTTCAAAGAATTAATTTTATTTTCCAATGTACTGTAAAACCAATTCCTCAGTTACTCGATAAATGGCCCTACGAATGAGCGTCATGTGATTGCTCATGTAGCGCCACCTATTCCTGAATTTTACGTAGTTACAAAAATTATAAATTTGATGCCTTCGCTACAAATTAATTTATCTAATGTGGCGATACCTGAAAATATTAAATTAGCAGATCCAGAATTTTACGAACCTGGAAAAATCGACTTACTCTTTGGTTCTGAGATATTTTTTGATTTGATGAGGTCTGGACAAATTTATGTACCTAACTCTAATTTAGTTTTGAAAATTCCGCATTCGGTTATTTAATAGGTGGAAGTATTGAAAATTTTCGAGATAAGAAAACACCTGTACATTGTGGATTTATTAAGGAAAATGCCGAGACACAGTTGAAAAAATTCTTCGATTTAGAATCAATTGGAAATGATCCTCACTGTTACAATGAGGACAAAGCCCTAGAGATTTTCAATGAGACTATTAGTTTTAAAAATAATCGCTACACTGTTAGCATACCTTGGAAAAAGAACTGCAATCAGTTAGTTGATAATTACTATGTAGCAGAGAAAAGATTGAGAAGTTTAGAAAGGAGAATGAAATTTGATAACTCCTTATATTTAAAATATAGAGATATTTTAAATGAATATTTAGATAATGATATTATAGAAAAACTGACGGATTCTTCAAAACCATTGAACCATCAGTATACTATCTTCCGCATCAGGCTGTGTATAGAGAAGAAAGTATCACCACTAAAATGCGTATTGTTTTTGATGCGAGTTCACAGTTGTCGCTTAAAGATTGCTTATGGCCAGGAATTAATTTAAACTCTAATATATTTGAATTACTTGTATATTTTAGACTTAATAGAGTAGCAGTTTTAGCCGATATCGAAAAGGCTTTTCTACAAAACGTCTTATCTGAGAAAGACAGAGATGCAGTTAGATTTCTTTTTGTTGAGAAAATTGACAAGCCAATCGCGCAAAAGTTTTCTGAGCAGGTAGAAGGGTACAGATTCAAACTTTTACTTTTTGAAATGAATTCGAGCCCTTTTTTATTGGCAGCAACTATAAAGTTACATGTTCAAAAATTTAGAAATTTATTTCCAGATGTTTTTAAAATTCTTGATTCATGTATGTGTGTCGATAATCTAATTACGGGTGCAAATGATACGAGAGAAGCTTTAAAACTTTCACGAGGAACTAAAGAAATTATGAGCAAAGCTAACATGAATTTACGTAAATGGGTGACAAATGATAGAAATTTGGTTAAAGTGTTTGAAAAAGAAAACTACGATATTCACACAATCTTAAATTATTCAAAAGTAACGAAACTAAAAGTTTTAGGAATACAATGGGATTTTCAAGATGATGGTTTGAGTGTAGAGACTGCTTGGGGTGACAAAGTTTTTGAAACAAAAGAAAAATATTAAGCAATTTATTCTTCAGACAGCCGGAAAAATGTATGATCCCCTAAGGCTCATCACGCCGTTTACTGTAAGATTAAAATTTTTGTTGTAAAAGTTATGGTTAATGAAGCTACCATGGGATGCTGACTTAAATGACGAGTGGTCTCAATGGTGCAAAGAACTTTTAGAACTGAGTGAAATTAGGGTTCCAAGATTTATTATAGATTCATTTGATGAAAACATGGAAATTCATGTTTTCTCTGATGCGAGTCAAAAATCCTATGGATCAGCTGTGTGTATTAAAGTGAAGAATCTTGAACGCGTTTCTGTGAATTTGATGACTTCGAAAAGTAGAGTTGCACCACTAAAGAAAATATCCTTCTTCGCCTGGAATTACTGGGTGCGTTGGTTAATGCAATATTAGGAACTGAGACTAAAAGGGTTTTGGATCGTAAAGCATCATCTAATATCTTTTTTTGGAGTGACTCTAAATACATTATATTGGATCAAAGGATTCAGCCGAAGATGGAAATCATTCGTCCAAAATTGAGTTAAAGAAATTCAAAAATTAACTAATCCAGACTCTTAGTTTTACTGTTCCACCAAAACCAATCCAGCTGATCTCCTGACGCGTGGAGTCAGTGCTGCTTCCTTGGTGACTAGCAACAAGTGGTGGACATGTGCAGACTTTTTGATGGAGTCACAGTTTTCCAGCCAGTGCTTGCTACCATGAAGATGAGTGCCTGACACCAAGTGAGAAAGAATCCTGTATGGACGAGAGCAAACCTTCCATTGATTCTGATGACTATTCTGAGAAAACCATGATGATCTACGAGAACTCTGACTTCTTCGACGAACTCTCACCTATTTCTAACAATTATTATAAAACAATTAATGTTCTTTCTTATATTTTTAGATTTGAACATAATTACAGAGGTAAAAACAAAAAGGTTGGTCCTCTAAAGGTAGAAGAAGTTGGTTTAGTTGAAAAATTCTTAATTAAATATGAGCAGAGAGTCCTATCAGGTAAAAAAGACATAACATGTAATTTTAAAAATTTGAATCCCTTTGTTTATAAAAAAGGAATTTTTCGTGTTGGTGGACGGCTAGGAAAGGCGTCTCTACCATTCACTCAAAAGCATCCAGCGATCCTGCCAAAAAAATGTAAGTTAAGTAAAATTTATTTCTGTACCATACATAAACGATTATTGCATATTGGGCTTCAAGGACTGCTAAATGCTATACGTCTAAAATTTTGGCCGTCAGGTGGCAGAGATTTGGCAAGGAAAGCAACTCATCTTTGTGTGACCTGCTTTAAATGCAAGCCCATTTTATCGACCCAGATTGTGGGAGACTTACCATATGAAAGAGTTAACATATCACCTCCATTTAGTGTAACGGGATTAGTTCTGTGCGGTCCGTTTTTATAACTTACAAAAACCAGAGAAAGGGTGTCCTTAATAAAATTTAAAAATATTTAGATGATATCATAAGAGAATAACAAATAAAATTTTAAATATTTGAGCAATATGATAAACGTGTCCTGTAAAAAACACAAAATGAAATGTTTAAGAACTAAAATAAAACTTTCAAAAGCAAAAGTAATGCACATATTTTGCTCTTTTGTAAGAAGATAACCATAGTGTGTTTCTATTCTAATGTCTTTCGAGATTTTTCTGGGGGGAAGGGGTGGGACCTGCATTCCTAAAATTTGCGACAGTTCCTGTTTTTTTTAGAGTTTTACAGTGCTATAATCCCCTTTTTCATTCACTTTGTTAACAAACTGTTTTGTCTTCTGATCCATAATGATTTTATTATGTTAATGATCCTCACGAAACACTAGCATTGATAGCTGGAATTGCATAGGACAAAAGTTTCAAATTTCTGAGGATTCTCATTTCTAAAGTCTCATTTCTTTCAGAAAAATATTTAATCTATTTTAAGCCTAATCTAGACATGCCTAGAACTTTATTGAAATAATGTATAAGAAATTGGAAAAGGTTCACTGAGGCAAAATACGATACATAAGTACATATTCTAATAAATGGAACAATTTCTCACGCTTCCAAAGTCATCTGTACAGAGTGAGGTGCAAGAGCATTGTTGACAATAGTTTACGTTTTGGTGTGACCAGAAGAATTTTTGACACAATTTCAGAATCTGAGAATACGTGTTTACATTATTTTGATAAACTGTCACGTAATGTGTGATTACGATGGTGTTTTGCAGTATGGAGGAGCACCTCCAGTATTTGGTTTTCAGTCTTGAATGTTGCTTCATAATTTTTTTTAAACTGTCCATCCGTTGCATTCTGATTTTATGTTTATTAGATGCAAAATTTTGATCCAAATCAGATTGTAAACACCATATTCCCGTTAAGTAGACCGGCTGTCAATGGAAATGCATCCGGAGTTTCCCCTAAAGGGCATTTCACCATCGCAAGTTCACTCTTTAACTAAAGTTGAAGTTAGGAAATTTTGACCGGGCTGAAAGCTGAGACACCGTGTGGTCAAATCACTTTACCAATAAATCCAGATTAAATCGTTAAAAAATTTATTTAATAAAATACTTTCAGAAATGAATGAAAAATGGTACAAAACTCTTAATTAAATTTTATACAACATTTTAAACATTATTAATACAACAATTCTTATATGAAATATTTGCTACGGCTCTGATCAATCATAAAATGTAAGCAAATTCTCATTAAAGTCTTCTCGCTAGCATATAATATGTGTCTTAACAAAAAATATCAGGCAATAGTATATTTCATTGTATATCATAGCGAGGTGTAATAGGGATGCTACAACTTCTCTGGTCTCTCATGAGTTGCATGCGGCCACAGAAACCCTTGTTTCAAGGGTGACTGTTTTCAGATGACTTCATTAGAGAGGGATGTTTACAAGAAGATCTCTTGTTTGCTTCCTGCTCAGTTCAGCGAACAGGAGAGTCCGTTTCAAATGGCACACAGATTGGAGCATGGATCAATGGGTAACCGTTCTCTTAATTGAAGAATCCCAGTTCAGCCTGACAAGTGATTCCCACCCTACTTTCATATGGAGAGACCCGCTATTTGCTCTCCAATGTCCGAGAAATCGACTATTTCGACAACGGAGCCTTGATGGTCTGAGCAGGCATCATATTGAATGACCGCACACAACTCTATGTCTTTGAAAAAGGCTCTGTGACTGCTGAGAGATATAGGAATGAGCTTAGAGCCTTAAGTTCGCCTTTTCAGTGGTGCAGTTTTTCCTGATTTCCTATTAAGAGATGACAACGCGAGACCTCATGGAGCTCAGCTGCTAGACGAATTTCTGAAAAGTGAGGATATTCTCTGGAGGGATTGACCAGCCAGATCTCCAGCCCACAATCCTATAGAGCATTCTGGGACGTTCTGGGGAGGGCAATTTCAATACGCAACCCCCCTCCAAGAACCATCCATTACCTGAAAACAGCGTTGCTGAACGAGTGGGCCCAAGTGGCATAGTTAAGTCATAAACTCCCCTATTTCCAGCATAAAATCAATGCGCGAGGCCAGTATAATGAGTAATGGGTATGGCCCTCCATTAACCCATTTTTTGTTCTATTTTGCAACTTCTGCTTCATACCTTGCGACTTGTATGAGTGTGCGTAAGCACAATTATGCGTTTGTATTATGAATATTGTTTTTTTTTTTTTTGTATTACATCAACTCTATGTACAAAATTTCATTAAAATCCGTCCAGTAATTCTAGACATAATCGACCAAATCGAAAAATTATCTTAATTTTGAACGCTAGTGTATATATTAACAATGTAACTGTCTAATCTGAACTGACAACCTATAAAAAGAAGAAAAAAATAGAGAAATTTCTTGCGATAGCTCACTAAAACAAGAATTTCAAATGAAAAAGTAATTCAGCTTTGGAAGCTGTCTTAATGGCGGATATGAAGCTTTGTATAAACTGAGCAATGCATTGCTTCGAGAACGAGAACGAGAGAGAGGGCTTCTCTGTTTGACGGAAGGCCATGAATGTAGAAAAGAAATAGAGTGTAGAGTTCAACGTAAGAAGTCGCCGATTGCGAAGGCAGTGTATCTGAGGCTAGTGTGTGTAGCAATGTAATGGAAGTACTTCTACAGTTTGCAACGGTTTATTTTGTGAAACGAGCTTCTTGGCACTGTCTACAATGAAACCCAAATATCGAAGCAGATTAATAGTCGAAAAAGAGATACGAGGGACACTTTTTGCATTGCCAACAAGATTTAACAAACTTTGCTCAAATAAACAACCTTCACATTAAATTTTTATGTGATTGATGCAGTTGGTTTCAATTATTAAAAAGAATGAAATATTATAACTAATATACATGTAGTATATTTGCTATGATTAAAACGTTTTTATTGTTATGTTACTTTTAGCACTTATTTTATTTTGAAAAAAAGTTTTTAATATTTTTAAACCATGTCTATTACATCCATTGAAAATATAAGAGGCTACGGGGAAAAAGTCATTTTCGGCGAAGATCAGTAATATAGAAGTTGGATCTCACTGCTCTGAGACTGGTACATCCTGATGTTACAATCGCCTCGATTACACAAATATTCAAATTAATAACACAAAATTATTGTATTCTCCATTTTATACTCCCCATATCTTTATTTTTAAGGATGTCTCTTCCTATATTTAAGTTCTCATATTAGATGGGTTAATTTCCTATTCCAAATAAATTTTGGGAGTATGGTTGAAACGTCGAATTTAATTCTACTGTTATAAAATGTATCGAAAAAGTTTTACAACTTCCTGGTGTCAAACTATCTTATCTTGTCTACTACATTTATCTCAGTTACTTATGACTCTATTTTTAAAACATTGAAGGTTATATTAACTGATTCATTGATAAGCTACCCTGATTCCAAAGTAAGAAGTAAACATTGTAAAACGTTTGTAATATTTACTTGCATGACACAAGACATTTATCGCCAGTGGAAATGGTTTTCGATTTAGGGCAATGACGCGTACAAGGTGAGAACTGTATTCTAAGCAATTGTAACATTTGAATACTTATTTTGCAGATTGATCCCTTGTTCACAAAGCCTTTTTATCGTTAAGAGGAAAAGTGTAAATTTATGGGTTTAGTTAAAAAAGAGAAAGTGCGCCTTTTTTAAACTTCATAAAGGAGTACACGTAGTATTTAAAGAGTACAATTGGTAACCCTACGTATAATGTGAATTTTCCTCGTTCTATGCTTTAGGTTAAATTACATTTATATGAACAAATGCTAAACTTTCTATTTCATCACCCATTAAACGGTACATTTTCCTTTCATTTTCAATATTTTCAATTTCGTTTTACAGTTTTATTTTCAAGAATGTCAGGACAATTCGTTACTGAAAAAAAGGAAGAAAAGAAAATCTTCAGAGGAGAAGGATCATCCAATTGTATTCCGCGAGCGCCTTATTCCTACGTCCTTGAATTAACTGTATATTTGCACCTTATCAAAAAACTACCCAAAAGTTGAAAATTGTTAAGAAATGGCATGAGAAAAATCAAAATGTATGCAGAATTTCCTGATAATAAAAATAAGAATTCCCATGAGAAGTAGAAAGTAGGTATTACTAATATATCAGCTGAGGTATTTCTGCAGAATTTTAAACAAAGTACAATTTCCGTTACCAGGAGCTAAATGCGACGTTTGTTAAGACAACAAAATGACTACAAAACTTTGAAACCCATATACGGACCGCTACGCTCATCATTTCTGTCAACTGTATAAGGTACTGTTTGATAATATCAGAATAAATATTGTTGTGTAATAAAAATTTATGTAACCCGGTTAAGAAATGAGGTTCTAATACATTTATCTTTTTTTTTTTTACTAAAGTAAATAGGTTACACTGTGAATATGGTGAGAGTTCTTTTTGGTATGTCAATTTTATTAGATATGTCATATGTTTTAGTTGTTGGGAAATGTCAGGGGAAAAAGTAAGAAAGAGTCATTTTAATGTTTGCCTATTTTCTTTTATTATGCAATGATATGACGTCTATGTGTATACATCGTGTTACATTGAATGCAATGGTATTAAGATCAGTCTCATCCAACATAATGGATTTTCCAACAAAAATCGTTTTTTTTATATATAAAAAAAATCCAACTGTATATAAAAAAAGTTGAAATTAAATGTTAGAAGTGGCCTCTTCAAATGGAATCTAGTTAAAATTTAATGTCTAGTCTTTACAGCTGATGGTTGAATTGTTTTGAATGCACAGAAAAATAGCAAACTCTTAAAATGACATAAATGGGCAGATGGTTCTCAAGCTTATTTAAAAAAAAGTTATTTTTATTTTATTTCAGATTTTATCATCATTCGAGTTTAGAAAAATTTTTGATTCAATAATTTATCGATATAAAGGAATCTTGAAAAGTATCAGTTTTTTTCCATCTTTTATACGTTTCTAATTCCTTGATAATTGTTAAACATTATTGAGAAATAAAAGAAACAAAGTATATTTTAGTCGTTGTAAATTTTAAGTGATTTTTTGCGTAATCTTAAACATAGCATCATCAATCCCTCTGATGTGTTAGATCTACCTTTAATAGAATTGCTTGACCTAGAAGAACTCAATCTAAGATTAAGTAATTTTTAAAGAATGTAAATTTTCCAGAACTGATTTATAGTTTAGGCAATTTGATCTTCGATATAGAATATTTCCATTGAAATATGTTATAGAATATATCCATTCTTAAATATCTAAATGTTACTGTTATTGACATTATGAATATTTGTGTGATAATTTTTTTAAACTATTGAATAATATCTAATCTCAATGGCTACCACAACAATGCAAAATCATTGAGAAATGGTAGTACGAACCAATTAAAACTTTTACAACGTTCAATCTTCGATACACATGGAGATTCATAACCTTTGATACAAAATTGCACTTGATTGCGTATGTTTTCAGGATTCAATGAAACATTTAACTTTGAAGAAATTAAACAAAAATTAATGGATAAGATTTAATTTAATGGAAAAGATTTTTCACTTAAAGATTTAATTCTTATGTGCAATTTACTTCATTAAGAATTTTCTTCTGCTTTTACAAACAGTGCCAATATCATTCGAATGAGTCTTGATGATATCTCCCTTTTAAAAGGATTGATGATTGTTTTAATTAACGTCGTAATAGAAACAACACGAGGGTTATCAGCGACGAATCTATTAATTTTGATCCTTGGTAAGTGAAGAGAGTTACACTCGACCTGGAACATCTCTCTTCTAACTTCCACACCACGCCAACGGAAGGACTTTGAACTTCGACACATTTAACATGCATGATCCCCGGCTACATGGCGAGTCTTTAATAGTCTCGAACCCATGACTCGAATAAAACTGTTCACCGTGAATCTGCTACCTTGATCATTAGGCTACCTCGGGTCACACTTTCTAAAATAATTGTCTGGCTGTAGTGAACCCGATGATTCCTATACGCTCGAGACTCAAACTTAGCTTCGGAAGAATGCCCCGACTTCCAACCGCCAACAATAAATTAGCTGAAATAATTTTAAGTTCACATGAACTGGCGCAGAATAGTTTTAATGGCTCTTCAAAAATTCTATTAGCTTCGGCTAATACACAACAAGCTGGAAATACTTCTATCCACCTGTTCCATTTGATCGTTGATTTAATAAATCCGTTTCGTGATAATTACAGCTTTGAAATTTTCATTTCAGATATTGAAATTTTTTTTAATTTATATCAGATATGTAATCCTGCTCATCAAGTCATTTTTGTAAGAGAATGCATGACGGGTCCTGCTTTAACTCTTATACGGTCAATTCATGGAATTACTTTTTGGAAACACCGTTTGTGATACGAATTTTTCGATAACATTTCTTGTCGTCAATTACATCAAAGGATGGAATCTCGCCGTATGAAACCATTTGAAACCTTACTAGAATATTTACTAATAATGAGAGATTTAGCACTAAAAGATTCCCTTTAGGGTTCCTCCGTGACTGAGTATAGGATAAATGTAGTACCAAGATTCATCAAAAATGATCTTGTACGGTTCCAAATCCATTTATTAATTTAAAAAAAAAAAACTAAATTTTTTAAGAAAATCTCTTAATAATTGAAACATTCTATGATTATTCAGAAATAACCAAATAACCAGAAAACATTTTATGACTGTTTTTATAATGTGAAATTTGGTAATAAACGTATCTTAAACACACATCCACTATGCTATTCATGTGGTTTAAGAGGCCATAAAAGCGTCCAATATATGAATTAGTCATAAGGCTAAAAGTATTACGGGTATACAACTTTTGGCCATGTGCATACCAATTGTAATTTGTATCTGTTAAAATCCGTAAATTAAAAATGGCATGGTCCTTGTAATGCAATTATCAGAAAGACTTTTTTTGTCAAAGAACTTCATTTACATTTCATAAAGAGGTAATTCCTTTGTGCAATATTAATGGTGAAGAAATTTTTGTTAATTTTTCTAATATACCATGATGAGTCTTTCCCCTGTGATCTTTTACACATTTTGAGCAATGATATTCGTAAGGAAATTCTCAAAATATTGTTATTTTCAACAAACCCCATAAGGTTAAAGGTACTGAAATTAAGATGACAATTTTATGACGAAATAAAATCCCCGTAGCCCTACGTTCCAGAAGACTTCCTTTTGTGGAACGGAATTTAATTGAAAATCAAATTCAAAACTGGTTGAATGATGTAGTTATTAAACCTAATTGTTCCGATTATGCTGCGCCGATTGTTTTAAGCGAAAATGAAAATCGGAGACTACAGACTTTTTGAGTTGATATTTGCAAACGTAATAGAATAATGATCAAAGATAAGTTTTTTTTAACACTGATCGAAGAAGCTTTAAAGAACTTGAAAATTTTCGATTTTTCAAGTCACTCGATCTCAAAAATTGATTTTTCCCCCTTGTACATATTATTCGCAATAATGTTCTTATTGGTTTCATAGAGAATTTTCTCATACCATCAAAAATGACGAACTCGCATAATAACAAATATTGATGCTTTCCTAAGAGCGATGCACAAAAGAGACCTAACAGCTAAAATTCATCGATAGGCATTGATATTAGATAACTTTGATCATGAAGTTTTTCATAGACCTGGTAGATGCATGAAACACATTGACGCATTAAGTCGTTAACCCATTATTGTAATTTCCTCCAATAATGTCACTCAAAAGTTAAAAAATGCACAAGAATAGGATGAATTCATATGGAAAATTTAATCAATGATTTAATCTACAAATAAGAAAAGATACGGCAATATGACCAGCCTGTAAATACAAACTTGGTGGAGAAATGACAATTCAACGCATTCAAACCGATACACAATTTGGTACCGGTTTAAAACTTCAACCCAAGTTCTTCGGAACCTACGAGATCATGAAAATTCATCCCAACGATCGTTATGTAGCACTAGAGTTAGGACATCATGAAGTTCCAATAATAACATAAACTACCGCAGATCAAATGAAATGGTGTTGCATAAGATGAACAGTCATCACAAAGATCATAAATATTTTCTTCTATCTTTTTTTCTTTTTCTGTTTGTCTAAAAATTCTATCATCGTCACTGTGAATCTTTACTGTTGTGACTCGAAGAAGAATCTTTAAGGTAATGAAAATTTTCTGTAGGAATTTTACGAATATTACTTTCAATATCTATTGAAATAAAATTATCTAGATTTAGAAATAAATTTTTTACGGACTTTAGAGAACGTGTTGGTATTATAAACACTAAAATAAGATGTTAATAAAGATTATATGGAGTTTCAAGGTTTCCTTTGAATGTTTAAAATACTGAGTTTCTGATTTATTACAGTTTTTATTAACTGTAACTGAACCTTCCCCATCGTCTAAAAATATCTTACTCTCATGGAACTTTGAATTATAAGAAATATTTAATAATTGTCTGTCAATCTATTTCGGTCTTTTATTTTATTCAAATAATCTAACGATTTTCTCTCTGCATCGAAATGTATTCAATTTTCCTCTCATTTTCATTATTTGCAGTAAATTCATGTTTTTATTCTCCATCATACAGTATACATCAAACTCACGTTCTGAATCTTTTAAGAAATCAGTTTTAGCATTTTCTCCCTAATTATGTTTTTCTTCATAATTTAATAGATTATTCATAGAAATATTTGACTGCTTTTGCTGAACTAAGAAAAACGTATTTTTCTTATCAACCATAGTACTGCACGTCCTTCTGTATCTTTCTCATTTTCTGAAAATATATCCTTGATACCATTTTTGATACAATTTGTGAATTATAAGAAAAAACAAACACTTTTTTTTATCGTTGTCACGCAATTCTATATTAATGTTGAGAGAATCATTTGACGAGGAATCTCTTCATTTGATGAGAAAATTTTAATTTGATATTTTAAATCTTTAATAATGTTCCCAAATACAATATCTTTCTATGGGCTCTCTTTATAACCTTTTATAGAGAGATTAAAAATCATTTGACTTCTTTCAATAAATTTTGAATCTTTGTGTTTTTATTTACCTAAGACATTTTCACTAAGAGAAACATTTACATTTTTAAGTGATATTCATATCGTAGAAAATCTAATACATGTCACAGTTTCTTTACCTTCTAAATCACGATCAGTTTCATAATCTTTTGAGTTCGATAATGGATTTGGTGACACATCTTCATTACTCAATTTTGGTCGAATGCCATATAATATATCAGCATCTTTTGATACTGAAGTTAGAGTAAAATTATTATCTAAACAATCTGATTCTTCCTCACAAGTAAAGTTTCCAGCAGAACAGTTAGTATCACCTTTAATGTTCATAGAATTATAAAATGGAGTTTTAATATATTCTGTTCTCAAACTAGTATTTTGATCCACACTTTGAAGTAGCACAATTTTGAACAAGGCTACTTAAGCAGAAACAAAAACATTTTCAGACACATTTCTTTTATCTAAAATCTCACAGTCAATATGCACTACTACCTGAAGATTAGAATCGGAGAACAAGATATATCAATATTAGTATTATCAGGTACAGGGTCTGGAAAGAAAATAACCTGCTCAGTAATTTTGGAATTAAGATCAACCTTAGTTGATACACAATTACCAGTCGGAAGCAATTCGTCTTCTTTTTATTTCGTGTTTTCACTATTAATGACAATGTTGCGGGGGTTTTCAACCAATTGTTCATGAGTCTTTTCTTTTTCGATCAAAGTTTGTCTTCTTGTTTGGACCGCATTCACTTGGTGAGGTGAAATACATTTTTGAAGTGTGCAGCGATCCTATTCCTTAGAAGACAATGACTATGATACAGTTCATCTGGAATAACAGCTGCTTTAGTGAATATTCTGCCCCACTCACATTCAATAAGAACTTCAGCTAGTAGCTAGCAAGTTGAACTTGCATCCAAAGGTAGTTGCACCCATACGTGTTCACCAGTCATTTCCTCGAGTGTCACAAACCAGTGGCAAACAATATCTATAGTTGTTCCAGTGTCGCGAAGGATTTTGTTACTGATACTATTTATTTTTCCATGAGAAGTATATGACTGCAAAAACTCGTTTCAGCATCACGTTCAGAAACATAATTTACAGGTTTTGAAGTTTACTTCAGTTTTGTACAGTCTGGGCGTAGATGATCAAGATCGTTTCAATAAAAGCATCTCAATTGCTTTCTTTTTTCGAATTCCTTATTGTGATTAGGTGCAAAATGTTTTTTTTCAGGCTTTTTTTTACTCATATTTGGAATTTTTCAACCCTTCGAGGATTTTTGTCAAACCTTCCAAACTTGCTTGGTCCTTTAACTTCATATTTCCCTCTCGAAAATGCATTAACCAGTTTAGTTCAAAATGTTTTTCTTACATTTTCGAAATGTTTTTCTCATTCTTCCAAATTTTCAGCCAATTCATTAGATGAACTAATTATGGACCATTCATACAAGTAGTATTCCTTAAGCTAAAACGGTTCACGTTTTTTCTTCTGATCTACAATGATTAGATCCCGTAGTTGATAGAGATTTTCAACTCTTAATCCTGACGTTCATCCATCAAAATAAGTCTGCAATTTATGATAAAAATCTTGCCAAGAACGTTCAGCAATTTTCTTTTGCTTATTAAAAGTGGTCGGAATGAATTTTTCAGAAGTTAACTTAAATCTCTAAAACAATAATTTTTTCACATAATCATAATCATTGGCTTTTTCTTGAGACTCACAGGTAGTTGCACACAGGTATCTGCGTGATTTCTTGAGGTAGATTTGTGACCTAAAGGAACTTTGGGTCACAAATCTGTTGGGCGTACTATCGCAAGAAATCACGCACCTGTGAGTCTCTAGAAAAAGCCAATGACTATGATCAAGTGAATGAATATCTCCCCAAAGTTCCTTTGGGTGAGATATTCTACTAGCTTGATGCTCTGATAGCACTAAATACAGGCTAATATCTTCTTTCATAACATACTTATGAAGCAGCTTGATTTATTCCTCACTGGGTGTTCTGCACTTTCCATTTGGGGTCTTGAACTGATCTAATTTGAACTTATAACTTAAAGGTCAAAATTTTCCCTTCTTTTTCTTTCTTCCAATTCCAATTCTTGTGGCCATTTTTGCTCTAACTTTTGTTCTTATATTTCTAACTCTTCTTTCCAATTTTGCTCTTGAATTTCCAGTTCTTTTTGTTTTCGATTCTCAATAAACTCCTCAAACATTGATTTAACGAATCCTTCTTCGTATCATCACTTAAAAATAATTTCTTTTAATGTTATCTCATCTTCATTCTTGAGTAATTTTTAAATATAACTCTCTTGCCAATCTGATTAAAAACTCTTAATTTCATTTTGCTAAACAAGCCACTTTCTTCAGGAAAATAAAAGTTTGCACCAGAAAGCTAATGAACTCAAATAAACTGTAGAGTACCCATCCCCTCCGAGCAACGGTTCAGAACCTCCGCTACGAGGCGCTGTCAGTACCGCCCGCGAGGAGGGAAAGAAAAGTGAATTCTGTGGAGTCAGTTGAAGGTCTTATAGCATGGGAGCAGTTGAGTAGGCCTCCCTAGGAGTGCTACGAGCCTATTTTAATCTCTAAATAAAGTTTTGTTAAGTTTTTAAAATGCGTAACTCATTTCACTATATCTTCAAACCACAATCAAACATTACACTGGCGCAGTCGACAGGATATAGTGAGTTTTGAGTTTGTTCGGAATTGAGTGAATTTTGTTAAAATTCTGATTCCTTGAATGTGCGAATAGCAATGGCTTTCCTAGCGAAAGGGAAAAAAGAGGACTTGCAATACGTCGTTCGAGAAATAGGCATCGAGAGTGTTTCCGAGATGACAGTAATGACACTGAGGAATGCTATTTTGAAATTGGAAGGGTATGAGGAAGAGTTTGTCAGAGAATTACTCAAAACACAGATAGAACACAGAACAGAACAAGAGGATGAAAGGAAACGCACGCAAGAAATGGAATTTGAAATCCAGAAAGCGAAAGAAATAGAATAAGCGAAACAACTAATTCAGAAGACGTTTTTAAATCGAAAGTAGAGCTGCAAAACTTTCTCCCAAAATTTCGATCCGAAGAACAACGATATTAGCTTATATCTGGTGTTATTTGAGAGACAAGCGAAAAGAGTTGAAATCAAAAAGGAAAATTGGACTTCTCATTTGATCGAATTATTGCCAAACGATGTTGCACACATCATCGCACGTGAAAATGAAGAAATTACTAACGATTACGATAAGGTGAAAGAAATTCTCCTGAAAAGATATAAATTAACACCAGAGAAATTTAGACAATTGTTTGTGAAGCATTAGAAAAAACAAGATATCACTTGGGGTGATTTCGCATACGGACTGACGAACTATTTTCACGAATGGATTCGAGGCTTACAGGTTAACACTTTTGAAGATTTGTGTGACCCAATGATTACTGACCAAATCAAAAGAAGAACTCCGCCAGAAATATATGATCATTTTATTGACGAATGGACACATTTCAAAAAACTGGATCAAATTGCCTCAAAATTAGACGATTATGAAAATGTCAGAGCGAGTGTCACAGAAGACCGAGAGAAAATTTCCAAAGAGAGAATTCAGCTTTTATCAAACGTCCGCAATGGGAAGAACAGAAAAATTTACCAGTACGGAGATATATTCCACCTCATTCAAGAGAAAATACCAGAACTTCAAAGAAGGAAGAAATAAAAACATCAACGAAATAATGTTATATTTGTGGATTACAACCCCTGGCGAAGAACTGTCCAAAAAGATACAAAGCGACGGGAGTGAATGGTTATATCGATAGACACAAGCAAGATGATCAAGCAGTGACCGCAGAAATTTGAACTGAGTTCTTTTTAGAAAGCAGAAATAAGAAAGAATCAAGCGAATCAAAATTAGCTATGACTGATCTCCAATATGCTAAAGTTGCTGTCAACGGAAAGAGTGCAATGGCTTTAATTGATTCCGGATCGATGATAACTGTGTTGAATTCGGATCTTATTTCGGATGAAAAGAATAAGGAAGGGAAAATAATTTTAAAAAGCGCATTTTTAGAAAAAATAGAAGCTTCTCTTTCCAGTGTTCAGTTATGGATAAAGAACAAGAAAAACGAAGCATTTTCGAAACCAATTCAAGTATTAGCAGCGATCACAGATAAAATCCAAGGTCAAGCAATTATCCCATTAAATATATATATGAACTTTTGCAAGAGAATGTAAAAGCGAGCGATGAATCAACCTCGAAGATTAATGGATATTGCTGTGGTGGACCGAAGTCTGATTTCATTAGCAGAGGAAGGGTAGAAAGCAGAAAGCAAACATTAAAAAATGAAGAACGTTTATATTTGGAAATATTATTTCCCACACAGGAGAAAAATGAATTTCAAAATCGAGCGAGTGAAAGCGTTTTATTAAGAGATCAGCAGTTAAAATGTGATACGTTGAAAGCTGTATGGAGACAATTTAATCTGAAAAAAGGAAATTTTTATTTGAGAGATGATCTACTATTCCACGACGATAGAGTAACTGTAGAAAAGGTGGCTCAACTGGTTTTACCTAAAATTAGAAGACCTCAAGTATTGAAATTGGCTCACGAATCTGTTTTTGGAAGTCATATGGGATTCAAAAAGACCAGCGAAAGAATTCGTTTTAACTTCTGGTGGCCTGATTTGAAGAAGGACATTTTAGAGTATAGCAAATCTTGCAACAGCTGTCAATTAAGAAGCCAAGAGAAAGCTACGGATAAAATACCTATAACCCCTGTTTTTAGACCAGATTTACCTTTCGAGGTCGTGAATGTTGATATAATTGGCGAGATTGACCCTCCGTCGGCCAGAAAACACAAATACTGTCTTGTTATGATAGTCCAGCATTCCAGGTGGCCGGAAGCGATTCCTCTTCGATCGTTGTCTGCCAAAACTACATGCGACGCGTTAATGGAGATATTTATAAGGACTGGAATTCCAAATGTCATTTCCAGTGACGTGGGCACTAATTTCACTTCAAAGTTAACTCACGAATTCATGAAGCGCTTAGGCTGTACCCCACGATTTTCAGTTCCTGGATACGCAGCGTCGAATGGACTCGTGGAGAGATATAACAAATAATTAAAAAACTCATTGCATCACGTGATTAGGACTGATCCAAGTAAATGGGACAAATATATCCCGTACTTGCTCTTCGCATACAGAGAAGTCCCGAACTGCACAACGGGAGTTTCACCTTTCAAGTTGATATATGGACGAACAGCTAGAGGTCCTCTGAGTGTGTTAAAATCAAGCTGGTGCGGCGACATTGCCATTCCGTTGAACATGGGAAAATCTGTGGTAGACTAGTTACTTATAAGAACGAAAGATCAATTTAGAGATGGCTGCTGAGCAGGCGTCATTAATTGCCTCCGGAAGACAAGAAGCTTATGCAAGATATTTCATTCGCAAAGCTCGTTCCAAAAGTTTTGAGATGGGCGAAAAAGTATACTTATTGATACCTGATTCAACGAAAAAGCTCTTCGCGCAGTGGACCGACCCTGAAGAAATAGTTGGTTTGAATCCACCTCACTCTTATAAAGCGAAATTAAGTGATGGAAAAATTCGGATTAATCGAGGAAAGCAAAGCTGAGAGTGCATATCCTGTAGTCTGTGTGAATAAGAAAGATGGATCCTTGAGATTGTGCATCGATTACAGGGCGTTGAACTGTGCAACGGTAAAGGATGATTTCCCAATGGAAGACGCAACAGAATTGATCCAGTCGATTGGCAGAGCTAACTTAATAACTACTTTGGATCTTTTGAAGGGATATTTGGCAATCCCGATGTCGGAAGAAAGTAAAGATTTTATTTCTTTCAAAACTGATCGCCAAATGTATAGATTTAAAATCACGAGTTTTGGGCTGAAAAATGCATCTGTTACTTTTCAACGGGTAATGAATAAAGCACTTGCTCCTGACAGAGAATTCGCCCGTGCGTATATAGATGACATCGCCATATTTTCGAAAAATTTCAGTGAACATTTGCAGCATTTAAACATCATTTTATTGAAGTTGGAAGAATTAAACTTCACTGTGAACCTTAAGAAATGTGATTTTGTGAAACCCCATGTGAAATTTTTAGGACACGTTGTAATTAGGTTCAGGAAGACATCAGCCTGATCCTGAAAAGGGGCGTGCAATAAGAAACTTAGCATCTCCAACAAATAAGAAAGAGTTGCGTATTGTTCTCGGTTTGTGCAATTACTATCGTGAGTACATTCCCAAGTATTCGGAGCTTGTGTATCCCCTCACGGAGTTAACTAAAAAGAGAGTCTCCGACAAAATTCCATGGACTGATAAACATGAAGAAGTGTTCAAAAAATTAATAGGTGCGCTTGCCGATGCTCCTTCCTTGTATACTCCTGTGATGAACCGGCAGTACATCATTCATTCCGACGCTTCATCAGTCGGCATTGCTGCATTTTTATCCCAAAAATTGGATGAAAAGACTTACCCAATATTTTATGCGAGTCAGAAACTGACCAAGGCCCAGCAAGCTTGGTCAACAATTGAGCGGGAAGCATTCGCGATTGTGTGGAGTTTGAAAAAGTTTGAATCGTGGGTGTTCGGCACCGAAATTGAATTCTACACGGATCATAATCCGCTCCCATTTTTAACAAAAAGTGCACCGCAATCGTCTAGACTGCAAAGATGGGCATTCTCCCTGCAGAGATTTAACCTAACTCTGAAACATTGTGCGGGAGCTAAAATGCCTCATGCAGATGCGTTATTACGCTTAGTGTGAATATTATTACTGAACGCAAGGATATTCTTTTGATTTCTTTACATGTATATATGTGCTATTTTATGTGTTCTTACAATTATTTTGCATTTAGAATATCTTACTAATTTGGATCTTTTTAAAATCATGAAGTTTACATCTATTAACATTTTAGAATGTGTATGATTTTTGATGATTTGTAATGTGTAATATTGTTCGCGTTTAAGTATTGCTTCTTTTCTTATAATTATTATAGTGCATTTTGTGTTAATAATTGTGAACTAATTTTGCATTTTGTGAATATTTTGCGTATTAATTTTGAGAGTTTCAGCTGCTGAGTTAAATTTGTACACAAATGTAACGTCAGAGCTTAGTGGGGAGATGTAGTGTTCCCCTCCCCTCCGAGCAACGGTTCAGAGCCTCCGCTACGCGACACTGGCAGTACCGCTCTCGAGGAGGGAAAGAAAAGTGAGTTCTGTGGAGTCAGTTGAAGGTCTGAGTAGCATGGGAGCAGTTGAGTAGGCCTCCCTAGGAGTGCTACGAGCCTATTTTAATCTCTAAATAAAGTTTTGTTAAGTTTTTAAAAGGCGTAACTCATTTCACTGTATCTTCGAACCACAATCAAACATTACATAAACTAATAATTTAGGTCTATTTACAAATTTAAAATTTCAAGCTGAATATTTTCCCCTCTCCAAAAAGTATATAAAAATATTCACATAAAAATCAAAACATAAATGCAAGCAATCAGTTATAAAATTCTTATATTTCAAAAACGGAACTAAATAACTCTTTTTAAATCAAATTTTAAACAAAATTGGATGTAATTCTCATGATTTTAAGTCTATTTTTTTGAGGGTTGTGATTAAATTAAGAAAGGATAAACATTTAATAAAAATATCAAAATGAAATTAGCATTTCAAAACCAAACCGAAAGTGATTTATTTTAACAATACAACTTCAATTCTTAACCAACACACTTAAAATAAGAAATACAGTAATTACTTAGAAAATAGCTGTATAATTTTTACACAAATATAAAATAACTCTCCAATTCCACTATCTCAAAACGAAACTATCGTAGATTTTTCGTAACAAAAGTCATAATATAACTATTTATGAACTTTATATATAATCTTTTCATGAAAATACAGTAATAAAGCTATTTATCAATATATATATATATATATATATATATATATATATATATACTGTTTCTTGATAAATTACTGGGTTAATACAATCAAAATAAAGTTATATTGTATCAATACAAAATTTTCCCTGTAAATACTCAAATAAAATAAAATCAGTATATTCTCAAGGAAGTTATTAAAATGAAAACAAAACCATACAAATTATACCAATCTTAAATTTTCTCAAAATAGTAATAACAATAACAGGATTGTATAACTGAATTTGACATCAGGGCGATATAATCAAATTCACTCAAATCATACAAAGAGCATTCTATAAAAATTTAGAATTATATTTTTACGTTGTGGCAATACCGCGAAAGTAAAAAATAAAAGTGCAGGCAATTTTTGAAAATCTTAACTGAATGTTTATAAATATTCCAAAGGAAGCAAACTGTTTTATTTTCCTAGTTTCATGTTTATTTTAAGAACTGTTTTTATATGCCCTACAGAAATGGAAGTGAGTGAGTCAGAGTTAAAAACCGAAACGCGTTTTGCCATAAAAGTTTGCTAACGCTTAGGCAAAAACAACTCCAGAAACAGTTAAGTTGATAAGTGAAACTTAAAAAGACAAATGTTTTGGTAAGTATACGATTTTTAGATGACATGGTGATTTCATAAAGGATGTTTGTCTGCAGAACTGGCTCCCTAAGCCTGGCTGATCAGAAAGTGATGTGAATGACTGAAATATTGACACTGAGTAGGCAATCTCGCAAAAAAGTCAGTGAATGTCACGAGAAGAGATAGCGGATTCAACTAATATTTTGAAAACGTAGGGATTTCGTATTCTGTGCAACAATTTATAATTTCGCTATGTTTGTTCCAGATGGGCTTTTCATCACCTTAGAAAAGCACAAATGGAAACAAAAATTCAACAATGAGGTAAGTGGAAACAGCTGTTTCAAAATGATTCGGATTTCTTAAAGACTGTAATAACAGGTAAAGAAACTTGGGTGAATATTTTGATCCCTTACCAATTCCGCACAAGTGTATGCAAAAACCATGATTCTCCAACTCCGAGAAAAACCCGACAAACCAATTCTGCTGGATAGGTCATGATGATTATTTTCTTTGATGATAAAGGTGAAATAATTCAGCATGCTGTGCCCCCAAAAACTGCTGTGACTAGTGATATTATATTCAATAATATCCACTATTCACCGCAGTTTAGTGGACATTATATTTCAGTATTCGGAGGGGTAATGTCAGTCGCCTACCCTTCGTGCTCCCTGTTCTCGCTAAATGACTGACCTCTTGTCGGCTTGAAAGCAGCCTTTTCTGAATGCTGGACAAGTGGAATATGACTGGAAGTCTTAATGATAAAAAAGATCTGTTTCCAGACTAGGACCAACGGTGATTTTTGCGTGACATTTTGGAATGCTGGAGGTTTTACAAACGACAAGCTCTCTGAATTGAGAGTTTTTATTTTTAAACGTAACATAGACGTTATGGGTATAGTTGAGTGTGGTGCTTCAACCAGTAAACTTTGCATTTACAAAATCCCAGGGTATCAGATTTTTTCTTTGAAAAGATCAAGACAAATTGCTTCTGGAATTCTGATTTATGTGAAAAGTTCTCTTACAGCAAAGGTATTGTCTCGTAGATCAATGACATCAAATGATTAATTGGAAGCCCTGAAGATCCACGTTTGGTATGGTGCTTTTAGCTATGATATAACTTTCCTATATAATCCTCCCTTAAGTAATCCGAAACTTGAAGATTTTTTATGTGATTGGAACAAGAAGTCTATCATAATGGGCGATTTTAATTCCCCTTCTCTTAGATGAGGTTATGCACATAATAATTTTGTGGGAGACACTATCGAGGACTTCATTGACTCTAACTCAATTGTCTTTATTGAAAACACGACGAATAGTCCAACGTTCATATCCTTTGGAGGAAAAACATATCATCCAGATTTGCTGCTTTCCCACCCCGCGTTAAAAAAAAGGTATTAAACATGAACTAAAGAATGCTTCAGGAGGAGCAGGCCACCAAATTATGCTTGCAACTATCCGAAGAACTCATTTAATGCATCGTGCACCTCGATATATGCTTTGGAATCTAAAAAAAGCAGATTGGATCAATTTTTCAAAATTGATTGATTTACACGGGAAAGACCTTTTTTTTTGACTCAAGTATAGATAAATCTGTGGATAAATTCACAAAAACATTACTTAGATATGCTTCTGTCTATATTCCAATAGGATGTGTAAAGATATATTCTCCTTTTTGGAGCTCTAATCTAAAAGTATTAAAGGAGAAAAGAGACCACGCCAGAAGAAAAGTGAGAAAAACTTGCTAGATGGAGGACTGTATTATTCTCAGGAAATGTCAAGTGGTCCTGAAGAAAACCGTAATTGAGTCCAAGTGGACCACTTTCCGATCATTCCTGTTAAATCTGGATTTCAGGAGAGATGGTATTAAGGCTCATGGGTTTTTGTCCCGATTAAACAATCAAAGAGAAACTAGAAATGAACCTATAAAAAGTGGAGCAAAATCAATTGCTACTGCTGGAGAAAAGCTGCAGATTTTTTCAAACATTATGCAAAAATTTCAAATTTCCATCTTTGTCATAAAATTAAAAAATTCGAGATAAAAAACCAACGTTTTTAAAAACAACGTTTTATGTGGTGGCAAAGTTTATTAAAAAAAATATTGAAATATTAGATGAAACTTGTCGCAAATATCTAAATATTGCATTGTTAGGTAAGTAAGAACGATTCCCAAAATTTCAGAGCTCTAGCTTTATGGGAAGTTGGTTAAAATAACTATCGAAAATTTGATGATACTCTGATACACACACACCAAGTGAAATACATAAAACGTTTAAACTAACTAAAATTAATTCATCCGGTAAATTAAATGGTTGGAATGCAGTTTAGTCAAACCACTCTAGGAGACAGGAATTATTTGGTGGTATTTTGCCAAATGTGGCTACCCTGGACCAAATCGCGGACTTAATGTTCAGCCAAAAAAAAAAAAAAAATCGCCAAATTTGGCAATTTTTGAAATCACGCCAAGTGTTGGGCTAAACTGCAATATTTAAAAAAATATTAGTTAAAAATTGTCACAAATGTCAAAATATTGCATTGTTAGGCGAGTAAGAACGATTTCCAAAGTTTCAGAGCTCTAGCTTAATAGGAAGTTGGTTAAATTAACGATCGAAAATTTGATGACACACACACCAAGTGAAATACAGAAAAACGTTTTAAAATAGTGAACTCACTCCACCATCGCTCCTTGAGACCTCTGAGTTTTATTCCCTTTTTAATAATGACTTCACCGAGACAGAATTGAATGTTGGGGTTAATGGCCTTGTTAAGGGAAAGAGCCCAGGTACTGACGGGATATTGCCTGAATTTCTTTTTCACCTTGGGCATTTGGTAAAAAATACCTTACTTAGACTTATAAACTTTACCTGGAAGGAGAGATTACCGAGTTCCTGGAAGAAAGCTGAGGCGATTCCGATTTTCAAACCTAAAAAGGACCCACAATACTTAAATAGTTATCGACCTATATCATTGAAGAATGTTATGTGTAAGCTAACCGAAAGATTGATTTCAAATCGCCATAATTTTATATAGAAGAAAATTCTGTTTGAGTGTCAGGCTGGGCTTAGAAAACATAGGAATACCTCTGAACAGATTGTTCGTCTATTACAGGAAATAAAAAATGGTTTTCACCGTAAACAAAGCACTGCCGCAATTTTTGTGGATTTTAAGATAACTTTCGACATAGTCAGGAGGAAATTTTTTTTAACAAAACTCATTGCAAATAATATAAGGATTAAATCATTCCTGGGTCAGCGTTTTATACTTATTAAATACGAAAATACGATGTCCGGATATAAGCAAATAAGTCCTGGTTTACCGCAGGGATGGGTCCTAAGCCCTTTGCTTTTTGCAGATGATCTTGTGATTTGGACCACGGGTGATGAGTTTGAATGTTTGGAAAAAACATTCCAATCGGCACTATTTAGAAGGTAAAACAGCCGACAATGAGATGACAGTACACCTGGATAAAATCACCTTTCAACTCTTCTCGCTCAGCACTAAACATCATGACATTAACCCAAGTTAAAAGGATCAAATATTAAAAAGAACTGAAAGTTCTATTTACTTAGGCTTGGACTTGGATTCGAAATTGAACTGTCAGATTAAAAAGGCTGCTGACCGTTGTCCTCTTTGACCATGGCACGATCATGACTGGAGACACCTCAGCTTATGCCTGCCTTCCTCAATGTTTTTAACTCTTTTAAGGCACCCGACTAGGTTCGAAGACCATTTTTTTAAAAAATACTTTTCAGAAAAGTCTTTTAGTGTCAAGTGATAGAAATAGGCTCAAACAGCAATATATATATATATATATATATATATATATATAACCTCTAGGTGTTGAAAAAAGGTGTTTTTTTAATGAAATGTTAGCAAAATTTACAATGTTAAAAAAAACAGCATAATTAAACAAATAATAGTCATAATGGATTTTTATTTCATGCATAAACTTCTTACTCCCTGTAAAGTGTAAGTGACCGCAGAATAACAATTATTTTCAAAAATAAATATTTTATAAGGATTCGAAGTTGATGTTAATGATTTTCCATCAAAATTACTGTATGCTTTGGGAAAAAAAAGACTGCAAAAAGGGTCTAAATGTAACTATCTCAAAACCTGCGTTCTATTACACTCCTAAGGACTTGTTAAATATGTGTACCAAATTTTATTGAATTTGGTCGGATTGTTTTGGAGATATCACATTTTTTGTGCATGACTTTTGGTGAAATTTTAATTCTTCAGAAAACACATTTAAAAAATATATTTATAAGTTACTTAAAGTTAATATTAATGAAACAACTTAAACTTTCCAGTTTTAAAACTTAACACATGGATCAATAAGTCCCGTGACTGTGCGGTCGTTTTTTTTTTGCGATTTCCTCCTTCAAACGCACCAGCAAGTCAATATAATAATCACTGTTGATCGATTTACCTTTTTCGAGGTAGTCAATGAAAATCACGCCATGCGTATCCCAAAAAACTGACGCCATGACTTTGCCAGCTGACTGCTGCGTTTTCGGACGCTTCGGATGGCTTTCGCCAGCTGTGCGCCACTCAGATGACTGCCGCTTCGACTCTGGAGTGTAGTGATGTATCCATGTTTCGTCCATGGTCACGTAACGACGCAAGAAATCTTTTTTGTTGCGAGTAAATAGCGATAAACAGCTTTCTGAATCATCGACTCGTTGCTGTTTTTGTTCCATCGAAAGCAATCGCGGCACCCACTTGGAAAAAACCTTTTTCATGCTCAATTTTTCATGAAGGATAGTAAATATACTTCCATATGATATCTGTGTCATCTCAGCAATCTCACGGAGCTTCACTTTACGATCTTTCATTATAATTTTTGTCACTTCACTCACATTTTCCGGTGTAACAGCTTCCACAGGTCTACCCGAGCGTTCCGCGTCATTTGTGTCGGTACGACCACGTTTAAACTCGGCAAACCACCGACAAATCGTTGCTTTTGATGGACAAGAGTCCGGGTAACATTTTTCAATCCATTGTTTCGCTTGCACGGTGTTTTTACCCATTAAAAAACAATGTTTTATCAGAACACGAAACTCGGTTTTTTCCATTTTTTAAACAAACTACAAAACGACTTTACTCCAACCTCGATAACTCAGCTGTATCTGGTCCGATGGACTTAAAATTTTGACACGTTTCAAGCAAAGGTTAGTACTCTAGAAAGATCTGGTTACTGGTTTACTACGAGCGCCATCTCTGGGTTAGTCTCGGAACTTATTGATCCATGTGTTATTCCTTCCTTCTCCTCAATAGTGATGTTTCCTTTTTTTCTAATGGACCTAAGTTTTCTTGTGGAGGTTTTTGTTGATGGTAGTGAAAGCCGCTTTAATTCTTCAATACTCATCCTACAAAGATCATAGACTAATTTTTCAAAAATTGAAAACCAGGAAAGTTTTATAATGAGAAGTAATTGAAAAAGACTCAGTATATCACAAATATTTGAGAGTATAAAAATATATACATATATCTAGGTTATGAAAAAGAAATGCTTTTTATGAAATTTAAGCAGAATTTTCTATGTCAGGAAAACAGCATAATTTAAAAAATAATGGCCATAATAAATTTTGTTTTATATAATTATACTTCAGATTCCTTCTGAAGTGTCACAAACTGCACATTAACAAATATTTAAAAAAATAAATATTTTATAAGCAATTGCAATTGACGTTAATGATTTTTCGTCAAAATTAATTTATGTTTTTTTCAGAAAGAGACTATAAAACATGATTAAAGGGAATTATCTCAGAACCAGTGGTTTGTAACATTCTGAGGGGTTTTTGAAATATATGCACTAAATTTCATTTAATTTAGGTAAACTGTCGTGGAAATGTCTCAATTTTCGAGCAAAAACTTTCGTGAAAATTTTATTTTTGAAAAACACATTCAAAATATATAATTATATTAAAATTGATAGTTGAATAAATTAAAACTCTCCAGTTTTATAAGTCACTTCTTCCTTTTCCTCCATTTTCATGTTTCTTTTTTTTCTTATAGCGTGAAGCTTTCTTCTGGAAGTTTTTGCTGTTGGCAGTGAGGGATGTTTTGCGTCTTCAATACGCTCATCATCAAATGCTATTTGTCCCTGTAAAGCATTATATCAAGGGACAATGTTCATTTCATTTAATATGTGTAACAAGCCATTAAATCCACTATTAAACTGCACAACAGCAATGCAAGTACCTGAAAGTAATGTCTGGTGCTCCACAAATACTTCTTTTGGTAGTATTTACCACAGAATTGAACTAAAAGATTCATTGAAATTTTGAGTTTTTCCATGCAAACATTTTTTTAACAGACTTTGATCACACAAAGTCATGTAAACGTTTTTGACAATATTAATAACATTTTGTGGCAATACCAGTGATTTTTCAAGAAATAATTCGTTCAACGCTTTCGCTTTCTGAAACTTGCACCAGCTTTTGGGTCCAACAGGGCACTGTCCATGTTTTGCAGAGCAACAATGAAAAAAAGCTGCTATTACAGCAGACTGCATTTTGTCCAAGTCCCCAACATTGCTTCGTATTGCAATTCCGTAATAGTTTTGTAATTTGTTTATCAAATTATCGGTCAGTTTTCCTTTCCCACCAAGTCTCTTTTTTGTACTCTTCAGCTTACGAAGCCTTGTTTTAACCCTTTTCTGAATATGTCCAATGCATTTTAATTTGGAAACCGAATCTTTTCCATGCATATTTTTACGGAATCATAAGCTTTACAGTCTCCATCCCCATAGTAGTCAGTGTACCGTAACATCCTGCGGTTTTCTGACATTTCAAAAATACGGTATGCACCAACTGGTTCCATGTTCGATGAAGACCCTTTATGGTGATTGCAGTAATCTTTGTGATTTGACAGTTTGGAATTACATTTTCTGCAAATTTGAGATAAAGTCTCAAAGTCCACAAGTTTTCCACTGTCTACAGATATGGCATTAACACAACCATTTAATGATGAATACCCACGGCGTTGCCAGGTACCATCCACAGATACACCACAATTCGCAACATCATTTGGACATTTCTTTAGTTGTCGAATACTTTTTTCAGCAGCATTCATACTTTTTTCTCCAACGCAAGCAGCAGCACAAAGAATTTTCTTTTCCTGCAGACGGAATGCAAGCTTCGAAAGAAAGGGAGGCAGACTCAAGATGGCACATAGCTTCCTTCCTGCTGATAATCCTCTCCCAATTAAACGCAAACCATAAACAAAACAAGCATTAATTTCATTCATTTTGTCTTTTTTCTTGGACGAACAAAATGAAAATACAAAGTTACAATTTTTGCTATGTAGAGAAAAGTTTGAGGAAAGTCCAAATCTTGAATCCTCCACAAGAAACAAACAACTTTCTCCACACTTTTCAGTTTTACAACGCAAGACAGAAAAAACACTAAGTAAAATTTGTAAGTCGATGATAATATTTCCCGTTAAATGTCCTGATGAATTATTTTCAGCATGCTCAGATTTGCTAATATGTTGTAGTTTTATTTCGCTTGCAGTCTTTTCTCTTTCACAGGATGAATCAGTAAGAGTTCTAGCTTTCTGATTTCCATAAAACCTCATTTTGCGTGGACGATAAGAAAGACTTTTGCCCATATTTTCAAGAAAAATAAACTTAAAATGAATGTCTTACAAATAAAGAACTGAAATTAAAGCAAAGTATAGGGGAAAAAACTAACAATTAGCAAAGTTATACAAAAGAAAAATATAAACAAACAGTTATAAGCAGTAGTCCAAATCACTGTTGCTAATCATCTTAAACAGAATTGCTTGAAATAATTATAAATAAGTTGTGGCTTAGTAAGTAGAAAATTAAAATTGAGGTTTTAAAACATTATTTTATGGAAATAGTGCTTTACAAAAAGGATAAATCGTCAACTTCCGGTCACAAATGTCACTACATCCGGTTTCGTTTTCAAAAACAGCACATTAATAAAAAACTATAACTTGAGTTCTATCTAACATAAAGTAATTACAAGGACTGTTTTTGGAATCTTAAAAAGTGGAGCTTTAATTTACAATCAGAAAAAAAAATCGAAATTTAGATCAAAAATTGCTTTTTCAACCTAGTCGGATACCTTAACTCTTCATTTTTGTGTGTTATTGACAACGTTTTGTGTGTTATTGAATGCTTTTATCATTCTTCACTATATTGAGCAGCTCGTCGATTCATATAGTGAAGGGTTGGAGACGGGCATAGGATGAAAAAAAAAATTCCATTATTGAAAATTTTATGACAAACACATATCGAGAAAGCGTCATGAACTGGTAGGGAATCGAACATTACATCCCGATAAGGCTCGCACTCATGTCTCACTAGTTCTATTCAGCAATATTTTAGTAAATGCAATATTAAAATCATGCCATATCCCCCTTACAGTCTAGATCTCCCACCATGCGATTTGTAGCAGTTTCCGAAGTAGAAGCAGCAGCTTCACAGAAGAATTTTCATTCACATTCAGGCGTTATTTCAGAAATGTAAGGTTCTTTTAAACAGCAATCAAAAAAAAGCTTCTCTACTTGTTTTAAAAAGTGGGACCGTTGCATATAATCTTAGAGATGGTATTTTGAAAAAGAATGATTTATTTTTTGCTATAAATATAATTTATTTTTTGTCATTTTACTCTCAGTTATTATGGAACGCCCTTCGTAATTCAAAATATTGACAAGATATCAATTAGCACCATGATGATAAAATATATTATTTTTCAAAACAACAGTTTATCTGTCACAGAAAATGAATTTTTCATGGAAAAACAAAACACTTATCTTTTTCTGATGATTCAAAAAACAGGACGTCCATATTACATATTCCAATATTAATCTTATTGCAAGACACAATTCCAAAAAATTGAACACAGTACTGTACGCACTTCTTCATAACTTTTCTACAGAAATGCAGAGTGCAGTTTTTTCAGAATTATAAAATTCAAGGTTTGTAGTCGATAGTTTCGAGCATGACATAGATTGTGAGCCAAAGTGGACATCGGTAGCAGAATTGCGTTGAATAAAGAGCCCCTGAAATGCATCTAGATAAAAGCGACGAAGGGTAAGTAACTCGAACCTACGACTTCACTTCTAAGCCATCGAATCCAAGTGGGTCGGTAAGAACAAAATTAATTTATTATTTAAAAGTTAGATCAGACACGTGTAGAAAACAGAAATTGATTACTATCTGACATTCTCTTCCCTTGATTGTGTAAATTCTTGATTTTATAAATAAGATTTATAGTCGAAAGGGAATGAAGTATTAGGAGAGCGTTACAACGTGACCAGGTTTAAAATAATAGGGAGGCTGCTGGCCTAGTGGTTGTTTCCGTCGAGTCGTGCCCTAAAGACCTAGTGCGTAATAGGGCTGATGTACGTTAAATTTGTCGAGGTACACCAGTCTCAAGTTGTACCAGGACGGGTCTTCCAACCATTGCAAAGTGTGAAAGTTTAGAGAGAATTGAATCAGCTTAGGAGTCTCCCTCTTTAACTGAAGATGCTCAAAATTAAGAGATCTGTTAGCAGTTGACCTCGTGTTGCTTCCAAGTGTGACGAAAATAAACAATCAATCGGTGGCTCATACGGAAAAATTTCTTTTTGTAAATTATCGTTTGATTCCCACGAAAATGTTTATAATTTAATTTTTTTTCTCAAGTTTTATATAACCATTAAAATTAATGCATTTAATGGTCTAGAACAGAAACTTTTAAAAAATTGTTTTGGATGAAAAGAAATTTTATGTTGAAATGCAGCTATAAGTGTTGTGACACGATACTCTCAAACTAGTAAGCACGGCGGGAATCCATTTATCTCGAGGAGCACTTTCTCTCACACAATTTACGAGTAGACTGATTGTATCCGTTTAGTACCGACATGTGGGTTATTCGTGTCCGACTTCGTAATTTGAACCTCTTCAAGTGACATGAACGACACCTGAGATGGCCCCCGACTATCCTAATCTCCACAACAACCCAACAAAAGGAGGAAGCCTCGGCATATGTAACGTGCATCTGCCGCGCTACACGTCGATTTTCAATTGGTTCCAGGACTGGATTCTACGATTCCACTGAAACTGCGCCAGCCACGAGCCACTTCACGGTAGCCGAGTGGTCATTAACCATACACAATGTAGAAATAATTTTAATAAAAGGTCTTATTAACTAAATATGAGATTAAGTGAGACATATGACAAGTGAATTACCCTTCTCTGGAGGGGGGGGGTGATGATGATGTAAATGATGTTATTTGATTTGAGAACCTCGTCTTGTGAATAAACCTTGATTTTCATAAATTAGATATATGGAGGTGTAGAGAATAAGATTGATGTGAGAAGAGTTATAAATGAGGGAGAATTTAATAAGACATGCAGTGGTAAGAGTTGTATATTGGAGAAAGATCTGTATCAGCAGCAGAGTGAGAGAGAGATTTTGCGTTAGCTGATACTGAAGGCAGATTCGATCCTGACTTGAACCCACTTTAATCACTAGTATCAATTTATATTCAAAACTTATTCATTGATATGAAGAGTATATGATTAAGTAATTTGTAATTATAATGAGACAGATTCCTCTTAATTTGTATCTATGTAGTTTTTCGTTTAACAATCATCCAACAACATTTGCACCTATCGTTCAGCAGGTAATAGTCGATAACAAGACACAATATCTATGATATTTCTACCTTTTTCACATTTTTTTCAATCTTTGGAATTTATTGTGTAAGCTATTCAATTTTTCGAAAGATTGATTCAACTTTTTATAAAAAATTCGTTGTTAATTAAGCTCACTCTATATCTTAGGGGTGTCGTTCTTGTCACTTGACCGAGGTTCAAAATTACGAATTCCGTCGCCCAAATCACTCGTGTTGCTTCTAGTGTGCCGTTAACAAATTTTTTATCTTTGGAAACGCTAACTTCCATTTCTTCCGACATTTATCATTCGTTGTCATTATTTCAACCTAACATGGAAAATCTTATAGAGTTCTTACGATTATTGAGACAGCTTTGAGAAGGAAACTACGATTGGTTTATGCCAAGTTCAAAAAATTATCACATTTTCCAAATTAAAAGCAATGGAAATCAAATTTTAAGATTGAAATATTTTTTGTGTTTGCATCAGTTTATGTAAAGAAAATCCTTATGATAATCCTAATTAATTATGCACCGGCAATTAATAACGTTTAGCTATATTTATATTTGTTAATCATGTTCTTTTCCTTAGGTATATCTTGCATAAGCTCCATTGCACTCATAATTTCAAAAACTTGTCGAGCATTTATAAGCATAGCATTCTTTATATATTGAACATAATTACAATTTAAAATTTGAATTATAATATTTTTTAAAAAATTAAACTTTATGGTTCACATTTGTCTTAATTTTCATACAAATAATGTGCAATACCTAAAATTCGTGAGAGTTAACTAGGAAAAAATTACTTTTAATATTATAAAAAATAACTTCAATTAATATTGTGGAAAATATGATTACTTTGGACAAAGTAGATTCTTTGGAAAGTTTACTAGATTCCTTAAACCACGTTTTGAGGAAAATGGCATATACAGATATTTTTCTCTAATGTGTTCCGCTTTTACAAATTTAAAATTCCTTTTTCTATCTTTCTGTTCATAAAAATCTCATGGATATATGAAACGAGTAAAGCGTCGTCTGTATTTTAACAGCTAAATAAAAAAAAAAATGCAAAATGTAAAGAATTTTGAGGTCTCAGTTCCTTATGTGAGTCAAAAATTTGTATGATTATCCTTTACCACAGAGGATTTAGGCAAAAAATGATTCACTTCCCTAAGTCAAAGTTATTTCGAGGGGTAGATTTAATTTTATTTAAAATACGGTATATATATATATATATATATATTCCGAGAAAGATTCGAATTCCATGTAATCAAAATTCCTTTTTGGAACAGTAATCTACACAGGTCTATTTATAGGAATATTTTATTAAACTTTTTATTACGTAATAACAAATTAACCACACATAAAATAGACACGTTTAATAACATTAAAAAATTCTTCAACAACTGTTTAGATTATGATTGTCCAATAAATTTCTTAAATACTTATGTACATCACAAATATATTAAACATCTTTGCGAATCTTGATCCATTTTCAAATCCACCACACAAAAATAGGTGCACAAACTCCGCTTGTTAGTGGTCTAGCCGTGAAGAATTTATTTATTTATTTACATTTACACAGCTTACATTTTTACTCACTCTCTGGACCGTTGTACTCCTTTACCATGCAACTTATTACTAACCAATTGTTTGCATCCTTTTACATTTTATTACCAATCAAACAATGATTTAAATCTTTTTTCAATTTATATGGTGATGATGTGTTATATTTTTTCATTTTGAGTATGTGATATACATCTTGAAGCTTAAAGAAAATTCCGTCTTACTACTCACATATTTGAATCTTCATTTCTTTGAATTTTGTAAGTAATTTTTATATTTTGATCTGTTGATAATTTTTAGAATTATAGATTTTATTCTTGTAGATTTTATCGTTGAAATTTTTTGTATTTTTTAATCATTGAACTCTTTTGCAATTTGGATTTCCCAATTCAGCCTACCAAGTCGCAAAGGGGGAAGGTTGGTACCATTAAACTAGTTTAACCCCGCTTTTTCGGTCCTCAGCCCGATATTGCTTTTTGACTTGCTGGGTTCCATATTTTCATTTATTTTTCTTTCATTGTTGCATTTTTTTCTGGATTTTTGTCTTTTTAAATATTTTAAATTATTCTTCATAAATTTTCAGTATATATATAGTTATATATATCAAATAACAATAATCATGCACAAATCCTTTTACATAATCACCTTTATACTTACATTTCACCATGAAGTATCCTTAATTCCTCTATGCACATAATATAAAGAAAATCTTTCTCCTCTTAAGTAATAATTCTAATTTAAGGCTTTAAAACAAAAGTCTTGGTTATAATACAGTTCAAATATTATTTCTCTTACACATCAAAATATTAAAATTACCAAAACACTTTAAAATACTACTTCTCAACATCTTTTAAAACGCTACATACACATCACCTCTCCTTTTTCTTTAAAAAAATTACAGAAACACATTCATATATTCATATCGAGATATCAACACAAAATTCATATTTCAAAATATCAAACTCATACACATAATTTTTTTTTATCAAATCTAATTTCAAACATCAATTGCCACATAAAAATTTAAGAAAAAGTACTCATATCTGACAAATTACTATTTGCATACTTCAAAACATCGATTATCTGTATCCTCATAAAGATTAATTCATACAGTTGTAAATATTAACTTTTTTTTTTCCATTTTTTTTTTTTTTATTTTTACATACTTAAAATATTAATTCTCATTTTGATATTCCCATTTTCAGAGAATATGCTTAACTCTTATAGACTCAAAAGGGTTCATACATGTAACAAAGAATTTCTTTAACATAACACAATCATCAAAACACAAATCTAAGAATTCTTACAATAAAAAGATCATTCCTAAATCATTACTAGCTTGGGGGGAAGGGTCTGTTTCCTGGCGTTTATACGACCTTGGTAGGGTAAGGGATTCAAAATTTCCCACACTTTGAGTATGACCGTTCCTCTTGGTCAACGAACTTGCGGTCCACTTCCTGCCCGTCTGCTCTCTCTTTTTTTCTTCAGCTACGTAACTTTGCAGGTGTCCCGAATTCTTGTTACATAAGGGGGGACGGAGACTCATTTCTCAGGGAAGTCCTGCTAGACACCCCCTGGGTCAAACGGAGCTTCCTTTCGCTTTTGAGATGGGGATCCCCTCCTCGGGAGTTCGACAACTCTTTTCTTTATTTCTCGTTGAAAGTCCTGTCTGTACGAACTATTTCTGAATGCGATGTTGTTCTCCAAAACATGTTTCTTGGTGACTCCTTCACGGGACATTGAAATGTTACGGGTTCCTTTATTGTTTTTCTTCCTTTGCGTTGAAATCGCTCCCTTCATTTTAAATTGTATCTTTTTTCTGCGGAGGTGAAACTGGCTAACCACTAGTTCTGTTCACCTAATTGTCTGTCGTAAGATTTAGCTTTTCCCAATTGTATCGGATTTGGTATGGGGCCTGTTTTGAAAAACTCTGCTTCCTTCTTTCCATCAATGGGAATATTTTCTCCTGTATCATCCTTTAAAATTTTCTCATTGGCTTTCTGAGCTCTAGTTAATTTTTGTCCTTCTAAACGTGTGAATGCTTCTTGACATCGTTGCTGTCTTCTTTTTCCGTTCTCTTTATTTTCTTTCTGTATTTTCCGTTGCACTTCTCCTTGCACTTTTTCTTTCAATCTCTTTTGTTTTCTTAAGTCAGCTAATATCATCAAATCATCCCTTTTTCTCTTGTAAGCATTTACCTTTCTCAATATTCCTTTTGTTTCTTCATTTAAGGTACAGGTTTCTTTCCGTAATATTTCTAGTTCATTTAACATATTATAAATCTCATTTTTTTTCATCATTCAGTAGCATCGCTGGTGCTAATAACGCTTTTTCTTTTCCTCTATTAATGACATTTTGTTCCTGTATGGCTTGCGTTAACTTTTCATTATGTTCCTAGATTCTAGATAATTTCTGTTCTTTATTCCTCAGTTCAGAATCAAACTTTTCCTGTTGAGACTGAAGTCGTCTTTCATCAACAATTTTCATTGCTTCTATTTCAATACTGGTATTTTGTAACCCTATAGCTTCGGATAATTTTTCATTCTCCTTCTGAATTTCGGTAAACTTCTCGTCCCTTTCTTTCAATTCAGATTCAAACTTTTCCTGCTGAGGCTGAAATCGTTTTTCATAGTACTCTTTTATTTTCCCTTGTTTTCTTCTATTGACTTCCATTATTAATTTTTCTAATCTTAATTTTACTAGTTCAAACTGTCTCACCTGGTCTCTTTCTAACCTTTGTTCTCTTTCAATCCTCTCTTCAATTATCCTCTCGAGACATCCTCTCGCTCAAGCTTCTTCATAGCTCTCGCTATTAATTATTACAACCCTTATTGTCACATTGGTAGCTTCCGAAGGGACACTTTCGCCTAATTCAAGCGCAAGCTCAACTAAATCACTTTTACGTCCTTTTGAGAGGAACGACATATTTAACACTATTTCAATACACTTCAAAATTATTCAAAATAAATCACTTCTTAGCATATGCATAAGGTTAAACGAAAATTATTTACCTTCTTTTTTTTTTGTTCCTCGCAGTCCTGGTGGGTATATCCCACTTCTGAATTTTTGAAATTACTAATCATCAGATTTTCAGTTCACGGTTGTCCTAAGACAAAAACACATTGGGTTGTATAACAACAACAATTTATTTACACTCCTTACTACCGCTCGTTTACAACAGCTCCTCTCGGAGATTCGGTCAGGTCCCGTCTGTGGGTATCGTGTGTCATCAAACACTCTAACCTTTACAAATGAACGCCCTCTAGAAGCGGGCTTTAAGTAGGGAAGATAAAAATTTATATATATATATATGATTTGACCGATGTTCAAAATTACGAAGTCTGTCTCCAATAGCCCTTTGTTGCTTCTAGTGTGACGTTAATAACTATAAACTATTTCAAAGAGAAGAAAAATTTATTTAAATTGATGATTTATATGAGAATATCGGAATTCATTGTACACTAAATTATACTTAATTTTCTACATTTAAGTACCTATAAGTAAAAATGTATGTTTTGAGAAAATAGAAACTTATTAAAAACTTTTGATAACATTCTAAAACAATTCAAAGAAATTAAGTTAAAAAAAAATTAACAAAATAGGGTTTTGTTTTATATTATTAATAAAAAGTAAGTAAAATTCTTGTTTCTAATGTATAACATTTAACATCATTTGCACAGCCTTTTTTCTTTTAATAAAGGGAATTCATGGAACGTTTCAAACTTCTTACATTCATACCATTTATACATTCTTAATTATGTCAGAATGCACTGGAATAACCAAAAACCAATCCAAATATCTTTCGATGTAACACAAAAGAAAATGGAAATGAAAGAAAAGTTATTTTTTAGAACATTCTTAATTTTACAGTTAAATACAAAAAAAGGAGAGGAAAAAAAAAGAGAAAAGGATAAAAGTTAATTAAATTCATTTATAGAACCAAAGTGGTTTTGTCCCATTACTTGCGATATTATTACTTATTATACAATTGCGATATTATTACTTATTATACAAT
>BMAW01042085.1:314902-365753 GCA_019974015.1 Nephila pilipes | reverse complement strand
TATTATTACTTATTATACAATTGCGATATTATTACTTATTATACAATAAGTAATGTATAATTACATTACTTATACAATGTGTCACTTCATCTTCATTCCTCTGTCGAAGACACAGTGAGAGTGTTTTTATTTTCGATTCGGGTAGTCAGTCTTATGGCGGATAGCGCCATCTGTTGGTTTTGTTTTGGTTTAGTTCTTAAAACCATCGGTTGCAACCTCCCCCTCTGACCCCGAAGACGTCCCGACCAGGGGTCAACAGATGAGGAATTCTGCGAACCTTTGTGTATTTGAGCATTGACAGGAGTGGGAGAGCTGGGTTTAATTATCCTGACAGGTCTTCCTCTTCTACGCAAATCTTTTACAGATGGAATTACATTTCCTTTAAAGGGTGTTAAGGTAAAAAAAAAAAAAAAACATTTAAATAGTTTTATTACAATGAAAAAATTCTAAAATGCAATTTTTTTAGCATAAAATAAGGAAAAAATAGTACATTTTCAAAAGGTTCTCCTTTCATGAAAAATCTTTCTATAACATTGTTATTCAGCATATGTATTGATATGACACTTGTACAGGTCCTGGACTATGACTTTCTTATAATTCACGTTATTTGAAGAGTTATTAAGAGTCAAAATAACAACACGTGTTTTTTCAAAACAATCTTCAATTCTTATGCATTAAAATGAGAATAAATACACTTATAAGCTATACATTACAAAATTCCTTGTCCCGGTTCTTAAAAGTAATATGAAAAACATTTCTACCAAATTTTATCAATATATAGAAACAAACATTTGAGTTATCACCTTTCAAAAATTGTAAAAATACTGAAAATTGCATTTTTCAGAAATTGGATTTAAAGTTAAAACTTGTTTAGAAAATAAAAATATACATACCAAATCAATCTAAAAAACCCCACTTTTATAAGTTATACCTTCTTAATCCTCTTTTATTTTAAAATTTGATTTTCTTGCAGTTCGAATTTTTTTTTCTTGTCATTTTGCTGATGGGAATGAATGTCGTTTAGAGTTACCAATGCGAATAATGTCCAAGTTTTTAAAGGCATCAACCGTATACTGCCCCGGAAACACATCTGATGCATGAAATATCTTTAACACTCCTTTAAAACCAACATTAAAATGTATTACTGATGTATAAGCTCCCAGAGTAAACGTTTCATGGTCAACAAATATATCTTTCGGGATTATTTTCCATAAGCAATAAAACATTCATTCGAATTCTGTGTTTTGCCATGGAGGCATTTTTTTAATAAGCTTTGGTCACATAAATCAACATATGTAGATTTGGTGGAATTAACAATGGTTTTAGGCAGACTTTTGCATTTTTCATTTACTTTTGCTTCGCAAGCAATAGCACATTGATATTTACACCAACTAAATTGTCCTTTTGGACACTGGCCATGCATTGGCTGATCCACTCCTGAACAACTGTGATAAAATGCTGCTATTACAACACTTTGCATTCCCGACAAATCACCAATATTGCTTCTAATAGCAATACCATAGTAATTTTGTAATTTATTAATAAATTTATCCGTTAGTTTTCCTTTCCCACCTAATCCTTTCTGGTTTGACTTTAGTTTTCGAAAGCGGGTTCCGACTCTTTTTTTGAATGTCCCCTATGCATTCATATTTGCAAACACTATTTTTTCCGTAAATGTCTTTCACTGATGAGAAACCTTGAGAATTCCCATCGCCGTAAAAAGACGAATACTTCAACTGTCGCAAATGGCAAGACCGTTCAAATATACGATATGCACCAATGGATTCCATGCTGGATGATGACCCAGAATGATTTCTTGAGCAAATGTGGTCACTGGATACATTCAACCTTTTGTTTAGAGTACATATGCGACAATTCTTCGACATGATTTCAATGTCTACAACTTTACCTGTATCAATGAATAAAGCTGCTACACACCCATTCAATGATATGTGACCTCGACGTTGCCAAGTACCATCACAAGATACACCACGGCTTGTCAACCCTCCTCCTGATGATTAATGTCTTTTATTTCGGAAGCTGCAGTATTCATAGAATCCTGTGAAATAGGTATTGTAACTTTCGACAACTTCTTTTCACAGTTCCTGAAAGCTGACTTGGATAAACATGGCATATCTAATGCTGCACTCAGTTTTTTCGAGGCATTATGGCCTTTTCCAATCAAACGCATTCCTAAAACAAACTGCATATTGATTTCAATCATCTTATTTCCTTCTTTAGTTGATGAAAAACCATGAATAAAATTACAGTTTGTGCATTTCAAGAGCATATTGGAAAGAAAACCAAAACTGGATTCTTCCTTCAGTTCTAAACTTAGTAATAAACACAAAAGGCAACTCAGCATTTCAATGACACTTGAAATTATTTCTAGGCTATAAATCCTATTACCAAAAGTATTCATATCTTTTTGGAAGCTATCCTTCATTATTGTTTCCACAGTTCCAATTTTTCGTTCGCTGCTCGTGCTGACTGTATCAGATGTCTGACAAACAGAATGACGATTACCATGAAATTTCCTTTTTTTGCTCTGTCGTTTATTTTTCGTACAACCCATAATTAAAATAAAGAATATTAATCTAAAAACTATTATGCAATTTAAACAGTTATTTCATACAGAAACAAAATGACAATTAAAAACAAACCTCCGAAGTAATTCAAAAAACGTTGCTCAGCAAAATAGTAAACAGAGTGTATATTGACACTGATTTCTTGAAAATTATACAACTAAATGTGATGCCAGATTTCTCAAAATGTATCTTAATATATTTTAAAAGTTTTTTAAAAAAATATAAGCAGTAAATATTCTTAAAAATATAAGAAATAAACGAATATTTTTGACAAGACATTAACTTCCGGTTTCGAAATCGTGACTTCTGGTGATTTTTTTTTTGGAAAGTGTCTGATATTAAAATACTTATAACTCGATTTCTATGTACCGTAGCTACAAATGGAGGGTAGCTTCAGAAAGAGAAGATTTCAAATATTTTCATGGATAAATAAAAAAAATCGATATTTTCTCCGAAATTCGAGTTTTTAACGTAGTCGGATACCTTCGCTGAGGTGTAGTATACTCCTACTGGTAACTGAGGAGAATCTGTGTTCGTCACAGAAAATGATACTGGGGACTTTCGTTCAACAATGACAAATGGTGTGTCACGGCGAGGTATAAATTTAGATGTAATACCAGCATTCTTATTCTTTTGATTCGGTTTGGTAATCAGGACTAAATCTCGAGAAGTATATGAACGAGCAGGTCTCCTTTTCTGTTCCGCAAACATTTGTCTTGCTGTTCTTGCAAGACCTCCTTAGCTTCAGTAGTAAATTTTTCCAATTTCTTTAGATAAGGAGTCATTTCAAGGATAAAGTTGTCATTATCAATAATTCCACGAAAATTGTTGGTAATGTCATCAATTGAGGGCAGTTGGCTATAACTGAGAAAAGCAGCAGTTTTTCCAGTTGAACTGCACTTGGTGTTGAGTGCGAAACGAATAGCAGGAAGTTTTCCTGACCAAGTATCATGGCAGTTGTTTACGAAATAAGCAAGTCGAGATTTTAAATCTCGGTTTTTACGCTCTACAGGGTTTGCCTGAGGATGGTATACAGGGATCAAGGAATGATGAATGTCCAATAGGTAACAAAGTTGCTGCATAACAGCGGACACAAACTGCGGTTCGTTGTGACTTATAATTCTTCGAGGAATACCATATCTCATGAAGACTTCTTCTACCAGGGTGGTAGCGCATTCTTTTGCAGTTACTTCTTCCAATGCAAACGATTCAACCCATTTAGTGGTAACATCTTCCACAATATAGATCCACTTATTTCCATGGCTTACAGGAAGAAGGCCAAACAAATCTATTGATAACGTCTCAAACCTTTGTGATGGAACTGGAGTTTGGAGTAAACCAACAGGTTTATGATTGGATGGTTTGTATCGCATACATTCAATGCAATGTCTTACGTTATTGTTTCATTCCTTTCCAATAGTATCTCTTTGAAACTTTGTCAAATGTACCTTCCGCGCCTTAGTGACCTACGGTGGGAGCATCGTGATGGAATTTGAGAATTTGATCACTTTCATGTTCTGGAATGACCAGTTGTGCTTCATTTGATTCAGAACCATGAGCATATTTGTAAAGGACACCTCGATTCATTAAAAAACCTCTTTCTGTCCAATTTCTGTATTCTTCAGTCAAGTTAACTGCTTCGAGACTATCAATTATTTTCTTTAAGTTTTCATCTTATAATTGACTTTCTCTGATTTCATTAGGACTCCTAATAGGAAAATCTATCTTAACAACAGTGGGTTGGCTAACAGTCACAGCACATATCTCGCATGGGCTGTCTCCATGGTGGCAGACAGGGCGAGAGAGTATGTCAGCAACTACATTACATTTGCCGGGAACGTACTCAATACGGAGGTTAAACTCTAGGAATAGCAAAGCCCAACGAGCAAGTCGTCCTGAAGGGGATTTTAGAGACATAGCCATTTTAAAGCTTGATATTCTGTAGAAATGGTAACTTCTTGACCTTCAATGTAACATCTGAATTTACCTAAAGCCCAAACGATGGCAAGAGCTTCGCTTTCTGTTGTCGAATAGTTGCACTCAGTACTTGTTAAAAGTCGGCTTGCATACTCAACGGGATGTTGATCTTCATGGGTATTTCCTTGAAGAAGGACAGCACTAAGAGCATATGCAGTCGCATCAGTGCGAAAATTATATGGTTTGCTTGGGTCGCACTACCTGAGAACAGGTGGTGTCATCAGCAATGTCTTTAAAGAGTTAAAAGAAGCTTGATCTGTTTCTGTCCAGCACCAGGAGGGAGACTTTTTAGTGAGGTTGCTGAGAGGTCCAGCCACTTCAGAAAAGTTCAGGAATAACCTCCTGTACCAAGAGCATATTTGAAGAAAGGACTGAAATTGTTTTACAGTCCTGGGTTCAGATATATTTTGAATTGCGACAGTTTTATAAGGATCTACCTGTAGACCTTCAGGGTAATAAAATGTCCCAAGTATTTGACCTTTGAACATGTGAAGTTTCATTTCTCTCGGTTAGCGGTCAGTTTGAATAAAGAAAGTCTTTGGAAAACATCTTCCAAATTTTTCAAGTATTCTTCGAAAGACTCTGATAAAACTATTATATCATCAAGGAAAGATAGGATAAAAACATCTCGTAGACCACCTCTGAACTTATCGATAAGTCGTTGGAAAGTCGCAGGGGCGTTCTTGAGTCCAAACGGCATTCTTATGAAGTGGTACGTCCCGAAAGGAGAAGTGAAAGCTGTTTGTCTCTCTCCGCAGCAGTTACATTCACCTGATGGTAGCCGTGTTTTAAATCGATTGGTCGATTGTATACATATACCAAGTATGCTTGCCATCACGCAGTAGGTCATCAATTCGTAGTAGAGAATAAGAATATGTCTTGGTGATGGTATTCAGTTTCCTGTAATCGACATAAAATCGAATAGTGCCATTTGTCTTAGTTATGAGCACAAAAGGTGCTGCATAAGGTGACTCACAAGGTTCTATTATGCTTTCATTTAAGAGTCTATCAATTTCATTCTTCATTGTTTCTTTTCGTGCGGGGGACACTCGATAAGGAGGCACAGATACAGGCGGATGGCTCTGCGTATCAATGTAATGTTCGATGAAAGGGGTTGTTTCTCCCTCTAGACAGAAACTATTTCTACACCGAAATAAGAGTTTGTTCAATTTCTTTTTCTGAAAGGTAGTTAGGTGGGTACCTTCATCTTCACGTAATTGATCAGGATGATCTTTCAGTTCCAACTGCTGTATTGCTGTATGGAAGACAGATGATTAATTTCATCTGCATGTGAAATATCAGGGTGATCTGTTTCTTTTACGGTTAACGGTGCAGCCGTTTGAGAAACATTCGATTTTACAGCATCACAGGACTCTTAAATCTGCTCTACGAAGTGAAATTGACGTTTGGGCTGGTCATCAAAGTACCAAGTTTTCCTTTTTACGTTAAGAAAAATTCCAGATGATTCTAGAAAATCCATACCCAAAAGGGTGTTGTTGTTTTTCGCCCTAGGAATGGCAACAAGATTTAGAGGCAATGTACCACCTCCAAGATGAATCTTCACACAGGTGGTATTAACTTCTCTCTCGATTTTGTTTCCATCTGCCAGAAACACTGTAAGAGAACCAGTTGTAAAGGTTGTTCCTTGTTTCTTCAAGATATGGTACAATGTTTCACCAGCAATTGAGTGTGTTGCGGCAGTATCTGCCCAAGCAGTACCCATGACTCCATTGATAGTCACTTCGAGGGTTGCCAGCTGTTTTGATGGACAAGATGCAGATTAGAGAATCACACTACTGAAAGTTCCATGATTTCTGTTGTCTTTTACTATACAAGAAGGACATTTTGGTTTAATCACACCTGGTGGGCTACACCCATAGCATACAACTTCAGAGGGTTCTTCTTTTTTAACCTGATCACCTCTTTGAAAATAGGGTTTTCTGTCTTGAGGTGGTTGTTTGACAGGAAACATTTTCTTTTGATGGTCTGATGGTGTGGATTTCTTCATACCACAATGGGCGTTTTCATAAGCATCAAACTTTTCAACTAAATGAAGCGGAGTGATCCAATCTGACCAGATGTCAATGAAACGTTCTTTAACCTCCGGTGGTACTTTCTTTTTAATCTGATCGGCAATGATAAGTTGTTTCAGTTTTTCAATGTCATGGACATCAAGTTCCTCTATCCTGTCTTCAAAAAGCTCAGAAATGTCGAAGAAGTCTCTCCATGTTTTATCGGGATCCTTCTTATGTTGAACAAAAAGCTGACGGAGTTTGTCTCCGTTAAATTTAAACCTTCGTAGAAGCATTTCCTTAATTTTCTTATATTCTTGTGTTTCTTCAAGTTCTCGAACGATGAGAGACGCAATATCAGATGGGTACCAATTAAGTAAGGGATCCATGAGGACTCAAGCAACTTCATGAATTTAGCCTGTCGTACAAAGACATTGAAAAAAATTTCTTCTTTTTTTCGGATCAAATTTTGGCAACAGAGTACTGAAATTATTTAATCTAAGTTAGGGAGTTGGTTAATTCTTTGTGAATTTTCCGTTGATGACTGGTCATCCATGGCAGATAAGCGCTGACATTCGAGCTGTAGGTGGAGTTTTTCTAACTCATATTTTTGTTGTTTTCCAACATTTTCTTTTTCAGCAGCCAAAACTTGTGCTTTTCGCAAATTTTCCGCCTCTAACAACGTTGCAGCTTCTTTAGTAACACGTTCTTCCGTAATAACTTGCAACATACCCTTAACCAAAGGCTCATCATAATTGTCCGATTTACTAATGAGTTCTGTCAGTTGAATCACTTTAAAATTTTCTCCCACTACCAACTCAAGCTCTTCCGCTAGCGTCTTTAAATCTTCTTTTCGAGCGTGGCCTAAATATGCCATTGTGAAATGTTTTACACTATTAATTCTTTACTCTTATAATACACACCCTAATTGGTTTTAAATAAAAATTAATTAATTGACCAATTGTTAAAATTAAACACATTTTTAACTCAAATAAAATCAAATAACATATTTTACAAAGATAATTTTCAATGTTTGAAAATATAATAATCATACGTAGTACAAAATTATAATTTATAATGTTATGTATAAAAGCACTTGTATAGCTGTCTAAGTTTCAATTACTCAGTTTTCATAGCTTTTACTTCCAATGAGACCTTCTTCTCATTTTTGGAAAATATTCAACGGAAGCAAATCAACGTTTGGGTTTTTGGTATATAATGATGAATGCAGATCTCACCGATGGTGACAACTCGACGCGACAGCAATTAAATTTTGATTTAGCATCCATTGACTAACAAATCAATCTCTAATATCTTTCAGCTCCATTTAACAGATGATAACCACAATATATCTTAATGATGCCATCTGTCTTCAAATACAAGTAATTTATTGAATCATCCTCTTATTTATGACACATTATCAACGATACTATTTACTTGAATCAAGGTATATCTACTGATGTGTTGTTTTTCACCAATAAAATCGACAGTTTTGAGCTGGACATGTGACACGTCTGTGTATGTGGACATTCGTGTTGTGGAAAAAAAAGCTGAGCAAATGTCAGATTCCAGTTCAAATATTAATATCAGATTTTCTAAAGCAGAAAAAAATGATCTTTTTGAAAAAAAAAAAATATATATCGTTTTAAGTATCAATTAAAATTCAAAAAATTGCCTCTGAATCACCAATACTTTAACTTGTTAATTTGTTTATTAATAAGATTGTTCATTCTCGACAGATTGTATAAATTCTATTACAGGTGGGTAAAATAGATATCATTATAAGGACTCTGGGGGAATTAAAAAAAACAGTGTTAATGGATTAATTAAGTAATTTGCGCTATAAAAATTTGCAACAAATATTTCATAAAAAAAAGTGAGGCTTTCTGGATATTTTTTACTCTTTCTGGTGAGAAACCCGATGTCTCGGATAGATGTGGAAAATGATTCACAGCAAAGTACAATCTTGAAAAACTCAAACTGGTGGAAAACCTCATATCTCTGAGTTGTATAAGAATTTCGTTGAAAGTTGGAAAAAATATCAATTAACTCATGCTGGATAAAGACCTCATGTTGAGTGACGAAAGCTTGCTCGTTAAAGGGTACCATAGAATTCACAATGGAGCGTATTAAAACTTGACTGACTACGAGTCTTTAGAAGCACACGGAAAGGTTAATGTTTTTCACTCAGACTCAAACGCTCGGGACCCGTAATTTGCAGTAATTGGCGAGATAGTGACAATATGATGGGCCCTATACTAATTGTAAAGTTGATTTATTAGCCTCAAAATTACATTTCTGATCTCCTATTATTATCACTTCAGTGCAATTTCGACATGTTATCTCTCGGTTAGTCTATGCGTCTCTTTGCCGTCTGTCTGGGATTTTATCTCTGAAGGATAGGCAGCAGCTAGTAACTAGCTGAGAGTATTGTGTTTCTCGACGACGTCAGGCATTTGCCCTCTCTCATTAACTAATCATTCATTGGAATGTTTAGTTAAAAACGGTATTTCACTATAGATATAATTCAATGAGAACTTGATAAAATCCAATCGGCCATGAAATTATTAGCCTAAATTACATCAATCAGTTCCTGTAATAAACACTATTGAGTCACGTTTTTCCAGATTAGCGAAAATAGTCTAAAGAAGGTGTATTCAACCTTTTAGACTTTGGTGAACCCTTTGAGCTTAACAGTTTTTTTTGAAGGAAACTCATAATCAAAGAGAAGAAAAATAGGATAACAAATGTTATCTTACTCAAATGCAAAAATTTATTTTTTTTATCTCTATTTTATCACAATACAAACATCTTAATAATGTATTGAATGGTAAGGTAGTTAACGTTTTTTTTTTTTTTTTTTTTTTTTTTGGAGGTCTGAAATATATTCTAAGTTACAATATTTTATGTCATAACAATTTAATAAAAGAAATTTTTTAATGATTTGGCTTTGATTGTTTTTTATTGCAATATATTTTTACGTCTGGAATAATTGTTGAAATTTACAACTTAATGTCATATTCCGCATCCTATCTGTTTCTCTATTTTGTTTTTGTCGTAGCCTACAAAGAAAAAGATTTTTCGCATACATAGGTTGAAACATATGATATTAGAAGTTTCATGCCTCTTTTAGTAATTTCAGAATATTCTTTTCTAATGTCAATTCAAAAATACATAATATCAACTTGACTAAAATTTAGCTTTAATTGAGTGTCGGTCGATATATCGAATTGTAGTTCTCTTTCTTTTGTTGGAATTCGGAAGAGTCAATGTCTTGGGAGGAATTTTGGATTTGAGATAATTTTTCTTTTTGAACACACGAGATAAATATTCAAAAAATGTTTTTTTCAGATCTCATAAATGTTAAACTAAACTAATATTTGTATTTTTTTTTTATCGAGATTAGAGTTACCTTCTATGACGGTCCAATTTATCTACTGGAGTAAACATTCCTCTAGTAGTCCTTAGAATATACATCAGATTAGTGGGGACTTTTCTAAATTCCCTGCCCATTCGTGTTTTTTCTACGTTTCAATCCCAAGAAACGAATGATATGCACTGAAAACTAATTTCATGAAAGCGAAATATTGATTTCTTTTTCAAATATTGATTTCATTGCTGTAGCCCATTATAATATCACACTGCAAAACACTATATTCCAGAATATATTGAAAAAATCACCATTGTTGAATTAAAATTTTCGTCGAATATAAATATTATTATTCAATTCTAAAAGCTCGAGAAGAATTTAAAAACTATTTTATATGTTAGCAAATCACCCCTAGTAATTTAGCATCTCAACATTACTATAAAAATTTACGTCTCAATGCCACGTCCTTGCACCGTTTGTGTTTCCATCATAGCAAGTCTTTTCTCATTACACTATAACATATATTTGCCATTTGCTTTGATTTATGTTCTGTTCTGTAGCAAATGATCAAGAAAACGGTAAATCATTTTAAAAATGTGTTCTGCGTACAATCATTGTTTACATTTAATTAAACTGCTGTTCAATATCCCCACTATTTTCAAGTTTCCATTAAAGAATGAAAGAGGTGAAAACGACATAAAAACTAACTTTATTTATAGTTTGTACAAATAAAAAATAACGTATTAATAAGAAATATATTTCATCAATGAAGAAATAAAAAGGCAACGATGGATAAAAATATTAATTACAAATGTTAACCAGAAATGTGTGGTTCTTGAAATATAACTGAAAATTAAATCGAGATTTTCTTCCATTGCTTGTTTTTTTTTCGTTGAAATAAAAAAAATCAACTGTTTTGGGAGAAAAGGAAAAGAAAGCATTCTCTTTTAATATTTTTTCTTGAAAAATGAAATACTGAAGGAATCAATATCTCTGTGTACTTAAAAATCATTAAAATTAAAAATGTTCCATATATTTCTAATGTACACAAAAGTACAGTCCGTGCAAACTTCTGAATAGATGCTGATCTCATGGAATCAGAATAACCTCTGGGGTCGAGTTATAAAATATCTATAAAAGTCGCTTACACAATTGTTGCATGTATTAAGGTATCGAATCATTTTTTGAACTTTTTAGAAATTAAAAGGAAACAAAAAAATAATAAGAAATCATTATATTATTAAAATGAATAACTTTAATGTCTTAGTAAAATAAAATAAATCATAAAATGTAGGTTAGATCAGATAGTTTAATATTTTGTGCCTCTCTATTTTAAGGTCAAAATAGTACATTTTTTGTTAATTTAAATAATCAGTTCATTACGATAATCACGAGACGATTAATTGATGCAAGATATAAATACAGTCAGCTTTAAAAATTTAGCATTTTCTCAATACATGATAGACTCACAGATTGCGAAGAACAACACCAACAAAAAAATAGGGCAGTATACTACCACGAGAGAAAATTTATTTAAAATTTCAATCAAGTTCGTACAGAGATATTAATGATTATTACATTACTCTTTGAGACACGAGACGATTAATTGATGTATGAACTGTAACTTAAGCTTAAAAATACTATTATAAATGAAGACAGGAGCAATTTACTTTGTAAGATTTGATCAGAAAAGTGGAGAACCAAATAACTTTTTCTGGATGTATTGACATAGCGTAGGACACACACACACACACACACACACACACACACACACACACACACACACACACACACACACACACACACGTCATCATTATTGACACACACATATATATATATATATATATATATATATATATATATATATAAAGAGATATATATAAAACATAATACAATAGCAAGAAAGACATGTATAATAGCTTAGGAGAGCTGTCCAGCCTTGAAAGTCTTTAGAATACCAAATAATTTTATTCTGTCAATCTAATAAGGGAGTGAATGATTACATGTATTTACAAGAAAAATTGAAATACCAAAAGCTTGAAACCAGTTTTTAATAAACGGAAACATGGAGCATTAGTTGCAAAGCTAGTAGGAATATTTCAGCGAAATATTGAGTAGAATAAGCTAGAAGGTGACTTCGTCGTAGCATCGCCTCTTTCAACTTGCCAACAATCAGTTTTGACCTCGTTACTGCTGGAAATTGATCACAGAATTGTATCCGTCAGTTTCAAGAGCTGTGCTAAATTCCCACTGTCTTCGAGAAACTAGCCTAAAGCGGTCACCGATTACAGATGGATAAATGTATGGTGTCGAGAAGTTTGCCCTGGCAACGTGATGGAAGACAACCAGCTCGCAATGGATAAGCCGCGCACTCTCTACCATCGGCTGGATCACATCTACGAGCATGCAGCTCTTCGCCCACAAAGATTGAAACGTCCGCCAGTTCCATTAAAGATGGCCATGTAGTAATTCTGAGTGATATTTTCATGGAGTAATCTAGCATGCAACACATTCCGTTGTTGCACCCTTCTAAACGAAGCGCTGGGCTCAGTTATCTTTAAGGAGAGTGTAATTTTCCATGTTTATCACATGATACCGATCATCGAGTTGGGTTTGCTATGGCGGCACATGTTTTCGAAACCATTTCAACGAGATCTCCATCGGAAAGGTAGTCGTAGGTTGTCCCATTCTGCAAGACAGCTGTGATGCTTGATTCGCTCCAGAAAGTATGCCTCTGGTGAGGAACTCAGACGACAAGTTTGCTGATTGCGTCCGGATTAAAGGTGTAAGCAAGGGTCTGTAAGGTCCATGGAATATCTCCACTCTAAAGACTTTGTCCAGGGTGTTAAATACCGGCAGCCATCAGTGTAAGATTAGTGCCCATAACCCAGGATTGGAAGTAGCCTACCGTCATTTCCAGTGGCATAGTGTTTTCCCAATAAGTCGAAAACTACGCTACTTTATCTCTGTTTCTACTTCAATAATTCTTCCAAGAAAAGATCGTAACAAACATACGAGAGAGAAAAAAAATGTACTGAAATCTGTTTTGAACACAGGATTTTGGTTTGAATTTCGGTAAATTCATTACCCATTCCAGCCACAAGTGTTCTTTGCGGTACTGAACGAGGAGTGTGCCATCTCTTGTCAAAGACCATTCGTTGGAATTGCATATGCCCGTGGGCAGTCAATTCACTCGCACTGATCAAATATCGCCCATGTTGGCGTGGACAACCATGGAATTGTTTCTCGCCATGCAACTGAGACACAGTTTTGTCAGCGAATTGCTGTTGATCGACACAAGGATTGTATTTTCCTTCATGGGGATCCGGAATCACTTCACAGAAAAATTGAGTTTGAGCCCTGTTGCATTCTGGGAAAATGCCATATTCTGGAAAATCAATTATATCAGCTCCCTAAAGTGAAAAAATGAAGGAATTGCTTTTTAATATTTTTTTCATTTTTCAGGAAATATAATTTAACTTTTGAAAAGTAATAATTAATATAGATGGTATTTGTATAATAGAATTACTGTGTATTGAAACTGAATGTTTTTCGTGACATTGTGGTATTTAATTTACATTAACAGAATAATAAATGCTACAATGACCTTAAGCGTAAATAATTTGTCGTATACAGTTGTAATTCTATTCTTAAGTTTTCCACTAAATTAAATACATGACTTTTGATTTTTTTCCCCCTTATCATCTTGATATTGTTTTATATAATTATTAATGAGAGCGAGTTATTACATTAGTCGAATGGGGAAATGGAATAATTTGGAGTAACTGTACATCATGAATGAAAATAAACCCAAATCTTTTAATTGTTTCTCAACTAATAGGATAGTTGTTCTATAAAGACTGAGAGTAAAATCATAAAATGTCAAGAAATATATTTACAGAAAAAATAAATCATTCTTTTTCAAAGTACCTTTCCTTAGATGATATGCAACGGTCCGTTCATTCATTCAATTTTCAAAATAAGTAGATATTCAAAACAATTTTTTTTACTTCAGTTATTTCAACAAACTCTACACTGCTGAAAAAACGTCTACAACTGTTTTAAATTTTCTGTAATAGAGTTTCTCCTTCAATTTTAGAAACAGCCAGTAATCGCATGGTGTGATATCTGGGCCGTAAGAGGAATATGGCATGATTTTAATATTGCATTTACTAAGATATTGCTGAACCGAAGTAACAATATGTGGGAGAATATTATGTAATATTATGTGCAATTCCCTATCAGTTCATGACGCTTTCTCGATATGTCAAATTTTCAAAACCGAAATATAATATTTACTATTCACACAAGAGTTTTTGGAAGCACGGCATGCTGATAAGTTTCACATTTAGGATCAAAGAAAATAATTATCATAGCCTTCCCAGCAGATTTTTTTCGGAAAAGAATCAGGGTCTTTCCATACACTTGTTGAGGACTTGGTAAGCGGATCAAAAGGATGCACTTAAGTTTCTTCACTAGTTCTTACAGTCTTTGGGAAATCAGGATCATTTTGAAGTCTGTTTCTTCTTACAATACTGATAAATCCTTGTTTGCATTTTTTCTTCAGTAAGGTAATGAGGAACCCATCAAAAACAAAAATGGCTGTGCTGTAAATAGTTGTGTAGCATGCGAAATATCGTCAATTTCGAGATTTTAGTTGATGCCACTATCTTCTCACGTGATTGTCACGAATGTTCTCGCAGAATTAGCCTCACAGTGTTAATATTTCGATCATTCATAGTACTTTCTGGTCGGCGAGGCTTGGATCCTTTTCTGAAGACAAAGTTTTTTTTTTTTGAAATCAGCATGCCATCTAAAAATCGAAAACTTAACAAATCATATGTCTTTATAAGCTTCTTTCATTAAATTGACTGTTTTTGGAAATATTTTGCCTAAACGATATCAAATTTTTTTGGCACAACGGATTTAATTTTTTAACTCAGAGTCACCCGCCTCCATTTCTGTAGAACAAATAAAACCAGTTCTTTAAACAAACACGAAACTAGGAAAATAAAATCGTCTAATTCGCTTAAAATATTTGTAAACGTTCATTAAATATTTTGAAAAATCGCCTTCAATTCTATTTTTTAGTTTCTTGGAATATCGACAACGTAAAAAAATAACTCTCAGTTTTTATAGAATACCCACTTCAGACCTTTCTGTAGCGCAAATTGCGTTACTTGTTTTGCAAATCTTAAGGTATCAAATTATAATTACTTTCGATTTAGCAATCTTCGTGGCTTGGTTGTAGATGTCTAAGTTGCGCTTCACTGCTTGTTTTGCTTCTTCTGGATCCATAGTACAATTCTCCGTTTGACGAATCTGAATGCTGCTGTGAAGTAGGTATCATTGCAGATAAGACAGATGTCGTGATCCACCCAAAGCAGACTTGCTAGAATCAGTAAGAAAGTGGGACGTATTTTGTTCCTGAATCGATAGAACAAAAACTACATTTATTACAGTATTTTGGGTATTTTTAAGATATATATTATTAAATAAAATACTCAAGAAGATTCTCTGATAACTTTAACAATTTTCATAACTCCTCAATAAAATGTGAGCTTTACAATGATACTGTTGTTTACAATGGACAATTGCGGCGTCCTAATTTTAGAAAACTTCGTAATTGCTAACTAATGAGATAAAGATGACGCGGAAAGTAACTCTAGAAGTTTCGTTCCTTTCTATGATCATTTTTCTTTAATCATTGTAAATATCCCAAACCATCTTGAGGTATGCATAATGATCTAAAAGTATTAGTAACTAAGAATAAAACGGTCTTGTAAAATAATTTTCTTTAGATAAACACAGCCAGGAATATTGAATACATGGATTGAAATCCCGTAGAGGGCAGTACAAAACTAATAATGGTAGACAGCTCACGTATGAATGATGGAAAACGAGGAGGTGGTCAATAATAAAAGTTATGATGATATATATATATATATATATATATATACTGATGTAAGGAATTAAGAGAATTTTCATATCTACGATCTCCAGAAATACTTCGACAAGATTTTAATAAAATTTGGTGAACATAGGTTGATATAAAAACAAAACAAAAATAAAACATTCAATAATTATAATAGACATGTTTGAAGCGTAACCCCATGGAGTCTGAAACAGCGTGGTTGCAGAATACACAAAAGAAATGGGTTAACTGGAGGCATGGTCCCTCTTGTAGCTAAGGTACACGCTTGCAAGCGCGATCTCATACTGGAAATAAGCAGTTTATCAGTGCCTGTGGCACTCGGTCTCCATTCCATTCACCAAACGCTGTTTTCAAATTCCTGGATGTTCTCGGGGCTGGTGAGTTGCACTGGGTTCCTCCCCCAGAGCATCCCAGAAGCAGCAGGGATCAGGTCTGAGACCTGCTGGCTAATCCATCAGGCGAATATCCTCATTGAGAAATCTGCTTCTACCAGAAGAGCTCTATGTAGCCTCCATTGAGATGAACTCAGGGCCAACTGCACCCCGAAAAAAGCGAACATAGGGCTACAAGACCTCATTCGTATACCTCATACCAGTCACAGAACCTCTGTCAAAGACGTGGAGAGGTGTGTTGCCATCCAACATGATGTCTGCCCCGACCATTACACCGCCACCACCAACATAATTGTTGATTTCGCGGACATTGGAGGGTAGGAAGGGGGTCCCTGGCTCTCTCCATATGAAAGTAGGGCGAGAATCGGTGTTAAGGCTAAAACGGGACTCGTCGGTAAACAGAACGGTCACCCATCGCTCCATACTCCAATCACTATGCAGGCTGCACCATCGGACTCTCCTGTTCGTAACACATCGATCAATAACTCCCCGAGACTAACCCAGAGATGGTGCCTGTAGTAAACCAGTAACCAGGTCTCTTCTATAGTACTTAACCTTTGCTTGAAAACGTCAAAAATTTTAAGTCGATCGACCAGGAAAAAAGGTTTTTAAAGTGAAGGAAAAGGTTTTTTTCCCAAGCAGCGCGATTGTTTTCGATGGGAACAAAAAACAGCAACGAGTCGATGATTCAGAAAGCTGTTTATCGCTATTGCAACAAAAAAAGATTTCTTATGGAAAAAAAAAAAAAAAAGAAAAGAAAAAAAATTTTTTTTTGAGGGGAAAAAACAAAACAAAACAAAAAAAACAAAAAGATTTGAAAGAACGATTGTATCACCCTTAAAAGGTGATTTCAACAAAAAGGTGTTATGTTGATGAATAAAAAAAATTTGTAAAAAAAATGTTGTTTTCTAATTTTAGACCTGAGTTATTGATCGATGTGTTATATGTGAAAGGATGCAAACAGCCGGTCTTCTGGCAACACCCATCTCTCATTCAGACTTTTCGAAACAGTCACACTCTTGTTGCTATTTCTGTTACTGCATTGGTGATCCTGAGAGAGCTGATAAGCCAGCTCTCTCTGATACGCCTCAAGCAAAATGAATAAATGGTGATCTCTCTGGCCATTGTGGTTTTGACGACTCAAGTTCAGGCTTTTCCTCGATGATCCAGTATCCTGGAACTGTTTCCATAGTTTACACTCTTGACGCTGGGCGTTAAATTAAAAATCTCTGTATTTCTCACCCAGGATTGGCTTGTTTCTAGCCTCCCACACCCGCCACCCATTCCATCATCTTAAACGTTGGTGGTTACCTTCAGTTTTACTGTTCCGATGTGATTTTAAAGATTAAGGTAAGGTAACACCTGCAAGAAATTCGCCATGTGCTAGCGAACGAAATTTGTCTTACTCTCTACGCGCTTATAAAGTATGTTTTTCTGCTGTTCCACCTACTACTACTAATACTATGTGCACTTCTACGTATTTGCTGTACAAGACGAATTTTTAACTAGGAGCAGTGATTTTTTTCCTTCAGTTCAGTTCTTTTCATGCAATCTGATAAAATATTCATCTTTAATTTATTCACTCAGTATATATATATATATATATATATATACACTGAAAATCATAAATCAAAAATAAAGAAAGGTATAGTATACATATGAATTAATTGCAATATTTAAAAAAAACAAACATTGAAAACTATATAAATATAATTCAAAGTTACAAAGAGAAATAGTACCCCCAAAAATCTCCTCAGACTACAGAACGAAAAAAAAACAAATTAAATAAGAAGCCTTTTAATTCTATTTTCATGCAATTTTAATTTATTTTATACATAAAATGAAAGAGTAAGACATTGCTATACTCCATAAAAGCCAAACAAAACAAACTTTAACAAAAAAAAATATACCTTTTAAATATGACGGAAAGAAATGTGAATAGTACAAACAAGGGTTTGAGAAACAAAAAATAAAGATAAAATGAATTGTAACATTTTTAATTCTGAAACTGTCTAAAGACAGTTTTAAGATGCGTTTAATTCTGTTTTACATACCTAACTTTTCCCATACGGAAAAAGAAAAAAAAGCTTTTAGAAATGGTATTGAACTAAAAAATTCAAAAAACTTTATGCAAAACAACATTAAGATATAAACCAGAAGAAAACTTCTATGAAATACCCCTGAATATATATGTGAGTTGGGGGGTCATAGAAAATCTCTACGCTCTGAGGGACATGAGCTGTAGAATATTCCTTACTACTACAGTGTGTGTTGTAAAGTGACCTAAGTGCCTGAGGGTATAACTGGTAGATTAATGGTGGAAGCTAATTATCTCATTTTCCCTGTTAAAACTTCTGATTATGGAAAATACAGGACCTGTACAAAATATTTCCAATCGGAGAGCTGAGTCAAATGTGATCTTATGAAAATTATTTTGTAAAATTGGATGAGAGATCATCTTACTATGACGCAGATGATTCAAAAGCCTCCTAGATGTTTAGATGTGGATGAATCATTCGTCCAATCTAAAAAACAATTTAAAGTTGGTTTTTTTAGAATGTTCGAACAGTCTCCCAAGCAATTTTCATTTTTCTTTCTGCAACGAAGTACAACCAATAAACAGTCTTCAAAAATTACGCTATTATCTATCTGTGCCAGAAGCCACAAAGATTGTGATGTCATGTGATGTAATATGTTCCAGAATTATGCGGGTGAAGACAAAATCTGCCAACTATTACTCCCCATCTGATGTAAATTTCCTTCTTTCTTTCAGATAAATACCATGAAACCGAGGTACTATAGTGATCTGGTCATTTCCTATGAGGCCTGCTGTCTTTATAAACATGGGTGACGTGGAAGATAGAAAGGAAAAAGGAAAGATACTGCTTATTCTGTACTTTAAATATATATAGGTGTAAATCCTCTCTCTCCCTTATTTGTTAACCTCGGCAGGAGTGGACTATTCTCCAGCCGGTCTCTGCCCTGATAAAGAGGGAGAGAGAATGGGATTCTTAACCCGCCTGTCTTACTCTATAGTGGCATGGCGCAATTTATCTCAAACATTGACGAATCAGTCTCGGCTAGTCTGATGCACTCCAGTTCCTGTGCGACCTGAGGCTACTAGAACTACTAATCATACATAGAATGAGAGCCTTCCTACTCCAAACCTGTAGTACATTTTGTGAAGAACGGGGCTCGAAATATAACCTGTATTTGCTTGAAAGTGCCGAAAGCAACAGTTATATGCTTTTTTGTTCTTAAACATCAATGCAGCACTTGCAGAACAGACGACAGCAATATACGGAGGGAGAACCATTAATGTAAGCAAATGTCATTTCTTACCACTATATGCGCATACCTGAGCTTCACTCATACCTTCATTGCCCCACAAAAAGATATGTTATTGTTGTAGAATCTAGAACATGCGCTTCAGAATAATCTATGTAGATTGGAGGAAGAGGTAGCTTTTTCTTTCTCTAAGTGTCTATTCTATTTCTAGAAGCTAATGCAACAATTATTTCCCCTTGACTTTCAAGTCTCCCTTTCTCGATCTTGAAATGTTTCTGAGTTCCTTAAATGTATCCTTTCAAGCTTATTTGATTCTCCACTGCAATCTTGTCTATAATTTATGTCTGCTTGATCTCTAGAATCTGTTCTTCTGAGAAGTTTGAAAACCCTTAAATGTGCCATTATGAAATTTTGTATCCTTTCTGCTTTTTTTGGTTTTTAAGAATTTCTAATGGCCTTTTTTTAATTGCACTATGAGCTTGTTTTGATTTCTCTCACTTACTTGTCCTTTAGGAAGCATACATAATCTTTAACTGTAGTATTTATTTCATTCGTTCCCTGTTCACAGAGTTTCATTTCCTGTCTCATATTTATTTTTTTCTCATTATTCCTTCGAGCAAATCGTGTCTTTTTCTTTTGAGCAGTAAATTGAATTGGGAAACGTTGTGTGTTTATTGTGTCAGAAATTTCTTTTATCTATGAAAGATATCACACATGCATTAGATGGTATTTCCAGGGAGCATATTTCATTATGAGTATGACGCATGCTCATAAGCAGCAAAGTGCATTGCCTAATTTTATGCTGCCTCTATCTTTTGACATTTTTTTAAGAGTTTCCTGGTGCTCTTCTAAAATACTAAAGAGAATCATTACGAAAAATATGAAAAACGGCAAGAGAAAAAAAACAATTCAGAAGCAGCCTTTAACTTATAAGCTAAGCTGTGGTCCTGAGCTCGACATGGCAATATAGACCTTACGAGATGAGAAGTTGTTCCATTTACTACTGTGAAACATTGAAACTCAGTTCCTTTTCATTGTTGAAGCTAATTGATAACAGCCTACTGTACATCAAGCTTGTACTGGACGTTACTGTGGATCAAATAAGAAATGAACAAAGGCAGTGATGATTGTCAATACCAGGAACTACTTGACAAGGGAATGAACGATCTTCTAGTACAGATGTCAATGATTCATTTCATTGTTTTAAGTATTTAATAATTATCCTAAGAACGTGTAATACAATCACAAAAAAAGCAGTTTAGCTTAAGATTAGTAAAACAACTGTCAATTATTAAGAATAATAAAGCTCATAAAAATGATCACAAATAAAAAATTATAAATCTTTTAGCAGCGGTAAAGATAAGAATATTTTAAAAAAAATGCAAATAACTATCATATACAAGCCAATATGATTTAAAAAATCATAACGCCATTAGCCAATAACATGTGAGCTTAATTCAGATCAGAAGCAATAAATAACACCCCTAAGCATTAAGAATTGAACATAAAAATATATTATTAATAAATATTATATATATCAAGCAACTTTACATCGGATGAAAAATAAAAAAAAGCGTAGTTAATATACCTATCTTTAGGCAGCATAAAATTAAAGATTTCAAAATAGAAGCTAATTTGAGGAATCATAAAATCATACTTTCACAAATTAAAAAACAGTACAGTTAATAAAAAAAACATCTAATCAACAACAGGAAGCTTAGAACTGCAACATTTGTTACAGACAAAAAAAGTAAATGATAAAAGAGAGTCTTCAATAATTATGTCTTAGCCAGGAATCTAAAACACAACCACTGAGTATTAAAAACAATACAAAAAAAAGTTCTAATAAAGTAAGACATTCAAGTAATTAATAAATATTTTATAATATATAATAGGTAAACTTATTATTCGAAAATAAATAATGTTTTACGAGTAATTAAAGACCACCACCAAAAGTTAATAACATTTAGTTGATTGAAGAGTACCACACATTGAAATAGAGCCATATATTCAAATCTTTTGTTAATGGACAGATTTAAGCTATTCATAGCTTTGATTTGAAGATCTTTTTAATTCCATTCACATAGAGGATCTTTTTAAAGCTCTAAAAATGTGATTTATAAGAAATTTAATATTAATAAAGTTATTGCATACAAAAAAAAATATTTATGTTAATTAATTTTAGAAGAAAATTATATAATTCTTGAAAATAAGGTAATATTGAATTGGTCGTTTCTAACCTCCGTTTTCGAAACGTACGTCTGTAATTCAGATTTTCAATTTTTTTCTTGTTTTAATGCCTCTTACACCTTGACGTTTCTTTTATCGGCTTCGTTTTCTACGTTCTATCTGTGTATTGAGCAAAAGTCAATAAAACCCATCCTCAAAGCTTCAGTTTACAAAATTGTATCCTTCACATAATTATTACCTGAAACATTCTCGAAGCCCATTTCTGAGCGACGAATCACAAGTCCTCTTACTTCCTCCCGCTTCGAAAAGTCATTGGATTCTGGGTATCAGAATTACAAAATTGACTGATCCCGAACAAACCAGAACTCTCATCCCAGCAGAGGGCTCCAGTGTGGGATGTCCTTTTGTTCGGAGGTCTGTAAAATGAATTCGATATTTTAAACAAAACGAAAGCTTTATTTTACCGCCAAAAGGCCTGCAGTGTTCCCAGGGTATGCATTGTTACTGCCCCCCCCTACTAAATTTTCGACTGATTACAAAAAAACTCATCCTCTTTCCTACCCACGAGCGGATTTCTGTAGCTGATATGTGGCGGAGGCTTCTTGAATCACATCGGGGAGGATCGGGAATGATATACGATTACTTTAATGATATTTACTTTTAAAGGTATTTCGAGAGAAAACATTTAAGAGATCATACGCTTTTTTTACAACGATGCATAAACATAATTCAATTTCTTTTGAACATTTTCGTAAAACATAAATTACAAATAAGGTGGTAACAGAGTCATTTTACACGTACACATCTCAATATCGAAAATAAAAAAAGGTATAGTATAAATTTTGTTTCACTTGATCATTTCTTTTATTAATAATTACATGAACAAAAAAATATTACGGAAAGAATAAATAAAACTGAAGTTTTCCAAATTTAATGTATTAGTTACAACTTTAAAATATATTATATTAACTAAATACATTAATTTACACTTTTATAAAGAAAATCAACTCCATTTTTTTAGGAAAATCGAGTCAAGTCAAACTTTTAAATTATAAAGACTATGAATCACGAATTTATGAAATAGGAGGGGGAATGAGCCTCCTGAATAATGATTGCATGAACTTAAATTTTGTTTCGCTCATAATTTGCAGAAAGCTATAACACAATTTTTTCTTTGATGACTCGGGTTTGTTTTGTTCTTAATTTCTGCGATCGGCAACGAATTTGAAGTAGTTCAGCAGCAACGCACTTTTTTTTTCACACATTAGACCTGCATTTTAAAGATTCTCCAGGAATTTTACAACTCATCCATGTGTACGAAAATGCATCAAAAGAACCAGTAATTTACTAAAGTGAGTTGGTTTAGTTTTATTAATCGTCACCAGAAACAACATGGGCTATTCGCGACAGGACCTGTAATTTGAACCACGGTCAAGTGAGCAGATGGACAATGCCAAGAGTGGACCCGCCTCTCCACTTTGTCTCACCACGCCAACGGAACTCACAAGTACACAGAGAAAATATGAAACTCATATTAATATATACTGTTCAATATTTCTTAATATTTTTATGCTTTAAAAATGCTAAACAGTTATAAAGAATATAACTTGAAACTTTTTTCAGAATTATCAAAATCAAAATTTTCAATGATCAAATATCGATAAAAATTTACAAAATTAAGGTAAACTATTAGAAATTTATTCAATTTTGAATTTATACATACTTTTTTAAAACAATTTCATACAAAATAATTTTAAATACAATTCCTAATAAAGTTATAATCCTAATTAAATAAATACACATATTCCAAGTACTTTATTATATAATAAATAACCTGTAACTAAATAAATTTATATATTTAATGCTAAATTAAAAGAACTCAATGCTCTGAATATTAAAATTTTTCTTAAAACGTTCATTAAAATTGTGTTTTGCCTTCATATATTCCTTTAGACATAATTTTTTTCTTGCCTTTTCTACCCCAACTATTTCTTTTAAAAATATTATTCTTTCTAATCCAACATTTTTACTGCTATTACTTAAATAAAAAATTTTAAAATCGTCTTTTTAAAAACTTAAAAAATATTTTTATTAAAATACGTAATGTTTAACACATACTGGTCACAGAACATAGAACAAAGTATTTTTCCCAGCCAAACCTAATTTTAATATAAGAAACAATTTAGCTTACACACGTCTTAACATTGTGAAATGCATGTAGATGAAAGCGTGTGTGACCAATTTCAATTTAATTATTATCATGCAACTTATATAAGTTTTTGTGTCATACCATGTGTTGATTACTTCTATAATTAATATAATTCGAAGACTGATGAATGTATTTATAATTAATCTAGAAATAAATAAATCTAGAAATGTTATTAACTTGATTTTTATTGATTATTTTGCAAAATTTTTATCTTGATCTATGATATAAAAAAATCAATAATTATTATTACATATTATATATTTGCTATTAGAGTTCTGGAAAATATATTCTTTTTAATTCTTATAATCATATTAATATCAATACCTCATTTATTTAATCCCATAAGCATAGTCTTAATACTCTTTTGATTCCAAAAAAAATCTTGTTTTACAAGTATTATCTCTACGTTCTGACATTTTAACATTGTTTTCTATATCTACGTTTGCAACCTTATGATCGAAATCGTAAGTGTAATTATTTTTGTCATCCAAACAAACGTTATATTTTCCCCACCCTTTTCATATTTTATCTTTACCGCTTAATGCACACACACACACACACACACACACACATCCCTTTCCACTACTAAAGGCACTCACGAACTTGATCTCTTTTTTGTGACCTTATCTCCAAGGGTTTCACTGAGATCAAACGCAGACGCCAAGGGGTGCGAACATGGAAAACGTAGATCGAAACTCCCTTAATATGTATGCTCAATAGTTCTGGAAATTTTACTTTATAATTTACACAAAAAAAATTGTTTCATTAAATGTCCTCTTCTTAAAATTCCTATGACATTGAACCAGAAACCTCTAGACTATAAACAAAACATGTACATAGAACTTTGAGTTTTTAAGTACGATGTAAATTTACCATTTTAATAGTCATGACCAAGAAATTCATTTGTTTTACTTGATTTGCATTTTTGAAAATTTATGCTTCTAAGCCTTAAGGAAAGTGAGGTGAAACACTGAGTGAAGTCTTCGAGACCTTCTTTATTTTCTAGATTTTATATATGGCATAATCCATGTAAATTCAAAACATGACGCTTTGGATAATCAAATCCTTAAATATTGTGTTTAAGTACCATGAAACACTGTTGATGATGTCAAGACCAGAAGTTAAGGTGAAACTCAAATTGTCCATTATTTGGTCACAAATGATGTATATCGAACCTATTTGGTTTCATTTCTAAATGAAAAAAAAGCATTACATAAATCGATTGTTTTGAACGATTTGATCTTGAAGGTTATCAAGAAGGTCATCTATTAAAGGTAAGGGAATTTATCATACAACCAGGTCCGTCCTTTTTTCTGACAACAATTATTTGCTTTCAGAAAATCAGAAGAACATGACTCAACAATACTCATCACCTATCTTTCCGACACTTGGTGATCTATAATTTTATTTTTCTTAAACAAAGGTAAACGTCATGGCAGTATGTCAGTAGTTTTGAGTCTAATTTTATAGTTTGAAACCAAATATGAAGAATCTTCGTTGAGTTTTAGTAACATTTGATCCGATTTCAAGATCCAATTTATCATTTGTTGGATGTTGAGATCGAAAATTCTTTTGAATTTTCCGTTTCAGCATCGGAATGTTTTGTTAATGCACACCGTCTGTGTTGATTTTATTCTTCGCCTGTGTTCAAAATATCCATGCCAATAGCATCGATGTTATAATTTCATATGTAACAACCTACAAAGAAGATTGAAGTAATGAAGTATGTGAAGATAATAAATGAAGATAAAATAATGAAAATTCATCAATAATTTCACAAGAAGGATGTGCGAGTTCTCAATTGCTATAAAATATTCGAAAAGGACTCGTCCATTTAACTGTCCATGAATCTCAGCAGAATTTAACGAGTGGACATTTTATTCTAATAAAGCTTAAACGAAACCCATGTATAGAATACGTTGGTATATAAAAAACTCTGTGGACCTAATCAAAGTCTTAGGATTTTTTTTGTTTGTTCCTTCAAGATGGAAAAAAAGAAACGATTCCCACAGTCTTATAAAAAACACTTTTATCTATATCAGAACCAGTAAACTTTCCGAGTGAATTTCAGACTATTAGAACAAAAATAAAGGGAAGTTTGAAAGTATTAAATGATATTGATATATGGATTCAATGCTGACATTAAGAAGGAGGGAAGAGTAGGATTTTTTTTCTCTAGTCATCAGAAATTTCAAGAGTCACTGTTTTAACGATTTAGGAGTTTAAAAGTTGCAATTCCATTATATTCGATGAATGTGAAAGTCTATTAAGGAGTTCTTATTTACACTAGTTAATATCCAGACCCAACAGCATTTAATATCACAAAATAAATCATTTATAGAAAAAGAATCGATTTTATTTTCTGTGAATTCAATGCCATAGAAATCAGTGGGCAAGCAGGAGAAAAACTTCTCAATTTTTTTCTTGTATTACGATCAAATTCATCGTCAAATAATATGGTAACAGTAACGGTCAGAAGTTAGAGGTTCCTATTATATGTTTTAATTTTACCTCTCACCCATACGTTAAAATAAGATTTAATATCATTATTTAATAAGTTTTCATAATTAAAAGAATTAGCTATCTAAAGGCAGAGATAGGCAACAAAGCCTGAATATTCTAACAGAGTGAGGGACTGCCGAAACAGCAGAGCGTATAAGTAATGAAAGCGATGCATTGCTAGGGATGCCGTTAGCTGAGAAGGTTACTAAAGTCAAGGCGGAGAAGCGAGAGAAGAGGGGCGGATTTCAGTTCGAGACAAAACTGACTTAGAGAACTACCGAGATCCACGAGGAGAGAGAGGCTTAATTGATGTTTTAACCGGCAAAAAAGTAAAATGAATTATAGATGTGTCCTCCGTGCAATTTAGTAGAATATATAACTATTGTAAAGAGAAAACTTAGAACGAAGGAGAGAATGGGTTGAATAATGTACTATTTAACAGCTTAATTGTTTATATATTTCCTCTAGAAATTCTGCACAACAGGAATATCATTGCTGTGACTCACTTTTATATAGTTCAAGAATAGCACATTGTCACTGAATAAACTTGTTTTCATATAAATTGAAGGTTAGGGGAGCTAATTTCACTTCTCTTCTCAGACAGTTGTATATCAAATTGGAACACTGAAACATAACCAGTCTGTTATTACTCTTTCACGTGATTTTCACGCTCTCAAGCAGGAATCGTAGCACAATAAAATTATCAATTTTCCTTAATAATGCGTCTTCACTTCAAAATTTCATAGTTCTCGATTTTTGAGTACCGTCTTGTAAGAGTGATCAAAGTGATCAATCGCACTGTACTGTCTCCTGTTCCTAGTCTGCTAAGAACATTTTAATTTTTATTCAGTTCGTTTGAGGCCCCATTGTGGAGGTTTGCGTCGGTATGTTAGTAAAGAACCAAACTTATTTTAGGAGGAAAAGTTAAAGGATGAAAAATTAAAGAAAAAGACGGATATGTATTTCTTTCCTGAGATGTACCATCTGTCGTTGAAGGTGACACTGCTGTCAAAAATCACCAGGACAATTCCTCCCTTATATAACAGGTTAATTGAAAGACCCTGAGCCTACCAAAGTAAAACACATTTTTTTGTGCTATTTTTTATTCCAACATAATTCCTTTCTAAAGAGATACACTGTATAGCGACCTCCAACTTTTCAATACCATTTTTGCAATACGATTTGATTCATTGCTTCAAGACTCAGTTTCTGCGATCACCTCTTCATTCTATGAAAATTTCTTCCAGCGAGATACTCTTTGACATCCTGAGAACAGGAAATAGTTTTCGCTGGGGCAGAACCTCTGGAGAGCGTGGATGGATGAGGGAAGCATGTAAGAACAATTCATGGGATTTTTGCCATCGTTTTCACTTGAACTTGTGCACGTGTATTGCTTGGTGAAAAGAACTCTTTTTCTAACGAATGCAAGCCGTTTTCGGCGATTTCTGTCCTTCAACGGTCCAACGCATGTAATAGACTCGCTGTTGATAGTCCTTCCTTTTCAAGGTAGTCACGAAGAAATATTCCAAGCGCATCCCAAAATACAGACGCCATAACGCCTTATAGACTGTTTGCGTTTTCCCATGCTGAGGGAGGTTCATGCGTACAGTCCACTCGGATGATTGTCGATTGAACTCGGAGTGAAATGATGGAGCTGCATGTTTCATCCATTGTTCACATGACACGCAAAACTCGGGTTTACTCGCTTGGTCATCTTCAACACCTCTCAATCATCAACCGTCGTTGTTTTGGTCAAAGTGAGTCTGCAAGTGGCCACTTATGCTCAGAGCTTTCTCATACCCAAATATTCGTGAATGAAGTGATGTACACAGTTTAGTTGATATATCTTTAGAGTATCTACTATTTCATTCAATTTCAATTACGTCATTCAAAATCATTTTGTGGATTTTTAATGTTTTCGTCGGTAAAAACCTCTTTTGGACGCTTTCCACTGCTTCTTACACCGTTCGGTGCTCATTCACCACTCTAAACTTAGCATACCAATCCTTGATGGTTGATTTTCCTGAGGTAACGTCCGAAACTCGGGTATCAGCAAGTTTTGTCAACTGTATTTTTCCCTTCAAAAATATTTTATCAACAGCGAAATTCCTTTTATCCATTTTTTTCACAAACAAAAGTTGCTTCATTCAAAATGCTATAACTCACAAACTAATGATCCGAAGCTGTCAAATTTATACACGCATCTTTGAGTGGTTAGCTGTAACTAAAAAACATATTCTAGTACCGCATCTGTGTCAGGCCGGGACCTTTCAATTGACCTGTGATATAACCCTCTACCAAGAATCTAATGCGATTATACACTGGTTATCATAAATTATGAAAATTCACAAAAGCGATAACTTCAAGAAATTACACATGGAATTTTTGAAACTTACCCACAATATACAACACATAGTATGTAAACAACATAAAAGAAATTATCAGACATAATAGTAGTATAGAAATTAGCACATGTATAAAATAAACAAATTGGAAGTATCGGTTTGCAATAGAAAAGTACCTTTAATATGGAATATGATTGCTCTAGCTAAGCACTAAACAGCGATGTGTGATGCTTTCATATGCGGTCTATCAGTTCAATGGAAGTGAGAGCCATTGCTCTTGTAAAGAGATGCAAGCGCGGCAAGGGTCTGGGGGCCGATTGACAGAAGCACGCCTCCCTAGAGCATCCCAAACGTGCTCGATAGGATCAAGTCCGGGATCGAGTCATCCTCGCGCGTAATTACTCTCGTTGAAGATAATCATCAACAATGCGAGCTCTGTGTGGTCTTGCATTAATCGTCCTGTAACAGGAAACAATCACCAATCGCCCCGCATATGGGCGCACATAAGCATCAAGGATGTTGTCTCGATAAACCTGGATTCACGGTTCCCCTTGAGGGCATGGAGGTCTGTGCGCCCTCCTAAGGATATGCCTCCCAAACACAGACACTGCTCTTCCGTATGCATCTCTTTCAAGATGTTTGATGGATGATAACACGGGTCCCAGTTCTTCCATATCAAATAACGTCTACTGTCACTTTCTAGACTAAACCTGACTCATCCGTAAAGAGAACAGGCCTCCATTGATCTGACGTCCAGGACATGTTGTCGGGCCCACTGCAAACGGTTCTCCTATGGCGTGATGTGAGCGGCACCAATGGCTTATGTCTCGCATACAGACCACACCTTCGTGGAGCCTTGCGCATAGTTGACGTTGACACCAACCTTCCGGTGGCTGCAGAAGAGAGGATCTAAGAGGTTTGGAGTAGCGGTTCTATCTCCGTCATGCTAATGTCAATCGGTCATCGGACCGGTCGTAACAGTTGGCCGTCCTTGACTGAACTCCCAGATGCCGAATCTGTGGTTTGAAATTGCCTCCAAAGTCATGAACCACAGATGGACTAGCTTTAGCCATTCACACTTCTTGATGACTCTGCCCTGCCTCTAGTCTCCCGATGGCTCATCCAGTTCTTCAGGCAAATGATGCCTAGAGGTCATTATTACGAATTGGCTATCTCAGATTTTCAATGTCGCAATCACAGGGTAAATTGTGTGCTTTCCCAACTTGGCGTTTGAGGCAGATGACGTAAGCCGAGTGCAGCGTCACCAATTTGTATATTGCAATTTTACTCAGCTACTCTTAGTGGACAACATATGCAAAGTTTTACGTTTGGCTTACTTTTTGAAAGAGTTATCGCCATTTTTGTGATTTTTCCTTAATTTATGATACAGTGTATAAAATAAACTGATGAAACCTTAAAATAAAGTTTTCAGAAATCATCTAAAACCTCAATATATCTATAACTAATAACAGTCCTAAAGTAAACTGCAGTTCATTAAAAAATCCACTTCAAAATACTCCAAATATTCATTCATCAAAACCTAAAATTCAGATTAACTATTACTTTTTATATACAAATCTAACACTAAAATCTAATCATTAACAAAAAAAATCTCTAAATATAATTGATAATTTTAAAACGATAACAAACGTATAATATAATACGAGCAAAATTATATATATAGTGTGTGTGTGTGTGCAACATCTCTCCATCACAAAAATTGAAGAGCATTTCATTGAAGCATAAAATGTAGAAATATTTACTATTAAAATATCCAGCACTATTAAAAAATCTCACCTAAACATATCATAACATCTGGAACAGGATTATATAAATATAACCACTTTGCCATTCATTCAAAATATAACAAAGTAAAACAAATAAGAAATGTAAAGAATTCCTGACTATGCTTTCAAGAAGAGAGTAGAATGCACAAATCTTAAAATGTTTAAAAAAATAAGAAAAATCATAAAATCAAATTGAAAAATATTTTAATGCAAAAGAAAATATAAAGTAGGAAATAGCATTCATACATACTATACATATGTACACATCCACACACACATTATGTATATATAGATGATACCCACCAGCTTCATGGACAAACGATCAATATAATGTTTTGGAACCTATACGTAGATATCAAGAAAATAATTTCAATTTTTTAAACTTAATGACACTAAATTTAAAATTTTAAGAAATTGATTAATAATGTTAACCTGCAAAATCAAATATGTGAGAAAAATAAAAATTAGTAAAAAGTCACCCCCATAGATAGTATGGATAAAATTCATTCCACCGTTATACATGTTCACTAGTATTGCAAAGATGCAACCTTTGTCAGAAGATCATCATGTGCTTAACTTTCAAGTGAAATACCTTCGCATAATGGCATCGTGTCATCATAAGATTTTGTCCTTGCCTCAAGACATCTTTGATTTCTGACTCTTAGGATTCAAGTGATTGCAATCCTTATATGCAAGAACGGACGTCCTAAATGCTATTAATGTCATTGCCTCTTGAATCTGTTCATGAGTGAGGTCCTCCAGTAAACAAAGATTGTCTTGGTGTGCAGCTCCTTGAAGAGTCGTGCAATTTTAGTATTTTCAAAATCCGCTAAGTTTTGGAGCTAAACACATTCCAAATTCAGAAACTCATTATTCCAAACTCATTTATTTCTATCTCTAAATATGTATTCTTCTATTGTCGACTTGTATGAAATTTCACATAAAGTGGCCCTTCCAAAATCTTGCAATTCTCCGTCAGCACTTCATTATAAAATAATTCGAAATAAAACAACGTTTAAAACAACGTTTTTAAAATAACGTTTTAAAAACAACGTTTTTATATAGTGCAAAGTTTATAAAAATTATTAAAATATTAGTTAAAACTCATCTAAATATCAAATATTACATTGTTAGCAAATAGAACGGTTCCAAAATTTCAGAGCTCTATCTTGATGGAAGATGGTTAAATATTACAATAGACAATTTGATGACACACTGATACACATACACAGACACACACAAGTGAAATACATAACAACGTTAAAACCTAACTAAAATTAATTAATCCGGTAAATTAAATGGTTAGAATACAGTTTAGTCAAACCACTTTGGAAGAGAATTATTTGGTATTTTGCTAAGTAGTTAATTGGTCGGAAGGGACTTAACATTCAGCAAAAAAAAGTCGCCAAGTTTGGCAATTATTCAATTTTGCAAGTGATTGGCTAAATGCATATTTAAAAAAATATGAGTTAAAACTTTTCGCAAACGTCTAAATATTGCATTGTTAGGTGAGTAGAACGATTCCCAAATTTCAAAGAGCTTGATGGGAAGTTGGTTAAATTAACGATCGAAAATTTGATGAACACACAGACACACTCACCCACACACACACAAGTGAAATTCAGAAAAACGTGTATATTGGTATTTTTCCATTCCGCAATCCTCACCAAGAAAGATATGAAACAGTATACATAATTAAAAAAAATATATTCTGTTTGGCATCGTCATATCATTTTTGATTATAAAGACTCAAATTTTACAACGATTACAAGATAGATTAACGTTTGAAAATTAATTTTGGATTAGAATTACGTAAAATCGTTCTTAGTGAGTCTACATCGTAAAATGAGAGTAACTATATAAATTTCAGATCAATCGTTGCATAGTCTTTGAGATCTCGTGATGAGTCAGTCAGTGGGTATTTCGAATATATATATATATATATATATAGGTGTGTGTGTGTGTGTGTGTGTGTATAAACCTTTCCTTGTAATATAAAAAACAAGTTTAGCTAAATTATAAGTGGCAAGAGAGTAGCTAGATTGTAAAGTACGGAGTAAACTACGGAGGGGGGGGGGGAAGAAAAATTATTTATATAAAGTAAATAGGAAAATAAATACAGACAGAAAAAATTGCAAAATTGTAGAAAATAAATATATTTATGAAAAAAACTTCAATAATAAAAATATGATATAATTTTGGCAGTAAATAAAATCATACGTTAACAGCGCAAATGTACCCAGCCAGACATGCTGGGTGTTTCGAAACTCATTAAAAAAATTTAAGGAGTAATAGAAAACATCTAAGCAAGCCTCCAAATAATACACAGGCGAAGAACTAACGGTGAATCGCCAGACAGCTCAGTAATGGAAAGCATAAATCGCGAGTTTTCTTACGTATCGTCTTTTCTACGGTGAGTTTCAGCATTCATGGTGGCGTACAACAATCGGGAAAATGAAATATCATACATCCTGAAATCCTTGGGGACGTACTGTAATCAGGAAAAAGTCATGCCTCCTGAAATCCACGGTAGAAATGACGGTGTGTAAGAAAACTCACGCTTTATGCCTGACTGCTTGCTCTCTGAAATTTATGCTCTCTTAGTTTTCTCTTTAACTATTAAATTGAAATGCATCCCTTAAATTTATGGCCATGAGTTTCTAAACACCTGGTATGTATGTATATATATATTTTTCAATTTTTATAATTTTTTTGTTTTTCTCTTACTATGTTTTGTATTAAACTGGTCCGATTTTTAGATAATATGTACCAGTTATTTAGAATTTTTGGGTATTTTAAATTTTAGATTATTTTATTTTTTTAAGTAAATTTTTGGGTTAATTTTCATTTGATTATATTTTTCATTTGATTTTTTCTTTAGCTACATGGTTTTACTCTTAGTTGTTTTTGTTTTATATAATTTCAAAATGCTTTATGATTGTAATAGGTACTCTGTATATCTTGTTTACATATAAATATTATACAAGAAAAACTTGCGGATGAAAATGGAGAAATTCCGACAAAAAATAGAGAAAGTTATTGCAATAAATAAAGGTGAAGTGAAACAAAAAAATTAATAGCATCTTCTAATCGGCATTTTTATTTCTTTATATTTACTTTTTGATTGGATATATTTTGTTTATGAAATATTAGTTCATTGTAAATGCATAATTATTATGAAAATTTGATTAGAAGTTTTGAGTTCGAGGGGGCTGGTATTAGAAATTAAAGAAATTTATTTTATCGAGGAGCCTTTTGAATTATGTATCAGTCTATCATGGCTCAGATTAAGCTCATTATTGACCGAGGTATATCATCAGACTTCTTCATCTGTTGCACAGGTATGGACTTTGATGTCTTTTTTGGTATATTATGGGACCAGCTCTATTGCGCCGTAAATTTGGCTTAAGATGAAACAGGACACTAACTCACGACCCAGTGATGAATGACTAACTTTCCACTAGCTCAAATAAAATTAACCATTTTCAATTAGCGTATCCAAAACTGACTCGTTTCCTTTTCATGTAACCTCGAATCCTCCAGGCTCTGCCTCCTTCCTCAATATTTAACTCTGATTGAAGATTCATTAAACTTCTCCAAAAAATGTACGTTGAAATAAATTATACGCTTCCGAACAATTATAACATGAATAAGGAATGTTTGTGCTGCGAAGGGATATTTGTCTTTTTAAGAGTATGATCATAAAACTCCAATAAAGAGATTTCATAAAATTTATGTTTACGTTGTATGTCAGATTGCAGCTCTATATATTACATTTGGAAATTTGCTGGCCTCATATCTATATAGAATGTAAATGCAATAGCGGAAAAAAACCTTTGTTTATATTTTCGAACATCTTGGGATCTATTTCCAAATTATTGTATCATATCGCAAAATAGGGCTGCATATTTTATTCCATTCATAAACTTAACATATTTTCGATCAACATTTTGAAATGCAAAATATTGTTTGCATTATTTCATTTTTTCAGTACTTTCAATTTTATTCGGAACACGCTTATGATTTAAAACATTGTACACATAAAATTGCTTTTATTGATGCAGCGATGATGTAAATAAAATGCAGTCCCTCTAGGTGCGCAGTTCCTTTCTTTATTCCCAGAATTTTGGTTCTCACGGATGCAAATGCTGGCCCTCTTAATAGGTACTTCAGGCAAAGAAGCATATTTTCTGGAAGCGTTTCTTAGTCTGATGGGTATTTCACTGGTTCCTTAAAAGGTGGTGCGGGCCAACTATTGCAGTACTTCGTACAATTATCAATCCTTATTTTTCTTCTGCTTTCATGCGTTTTGCAGATTCCACTCGACTTGAACGCATCAATGAACATGATTTTCTTCGTCTAGGTAGGTGCAAATTCCTTTAACAATCACATGTTACCATTTTAATTTAACTGAAATATGTGACCACAATGCCACGCTTTCAACATATTGATAATATTAAAAATAATAATGTGGATTTAAATATGATTTTTTTTCATAAATAAGACATTTCGTGACCTTTTATTAATCTTTATATTAAAGGCATTAAAATTAATAAACAATAATTAGAACAATAATTCATAGGGAGCCGGATCATTACCTAGAAGTCGCAAGTTTAAGTATTTTAAATATGAAATGTCAAATCTACTAATATTAAAAATGCAAATCAATTGGCGACATCAAGTTCTAATGTACTTTCTCCTTTTGATATTATAAACAATTTTTGATTTTTTTTTAATATGTACATTATAACATCTTTTAACATTTTGCCCAGACTAAGTTACCTCACTTCAGTAAAGTGTATGATATCCACACTCAATATACAAACATTTAAGAAATACCAGGAATTCTCAATGATTCAATCATCGCGCTCTTATACAATTCACGATCATAACAACATTTGCATAACAAGGGGCATTTTTAAAGCTTTTTGGCATAAATTGTCTAGGTGTATTATGCAATTTTACTTCCTAGAACAACAGTTTCCGGTAGTAACTCCATCGTCTTCTACCAAAATCTCTCTCTCTTTTTTTTTTTACCTATCACAACTGGGGCACAACCCGCAACTACAACAAATATGTTGACACGAGGCAAAGCAAATCGCGGTAACATTTTCTTCACTGCTTTATATAAGTTTCGTGATGTTTCTTTTAATGATACCGAAGAAATAATTTTTACTATTGCATTATAATCGTCATTAATATCTTTAATACAAATGGTGAATTGGGCACTATCAGTTGTATAAGTTCTCTTATCTCATGTCAAAAATAAAATTTAATACTACAAGGTATGTATGTTTCATGTCGGCCATATACATCAGTATTGCGTTACTTGATAAGACCTTTGCGTATAAAATTCGTCGCTCTTGAATTGGGAAACTCGACGGCAATTTAGCAAGAAATATTAGAAGACTACGCAAAGAGTAATCATTCGTTTTCAAAGCTTGTATTCTCTGAATATAGAATGTATCTAAATGTTCTTCATTAAACACTATTCGCATGGTGGGCTGAATTATACGTAAACAGCATACAGCAGCTCATGTGATCGCGTAAGATATTTCATTTACAAGGTTCAAGACAGTTTCTTCCGTGTGTGGACGCCATACAGTACTCGTTCTAACCCATCAGTTGGTGCTAACGATAATGAACCATTTTCACGAAGTTGTTAGCGTAATCACTCATACATTTTGTGGCGTACGTCTGTTCGGAAAGCGTTCCTGATAAGTCGTACAACTTTCTACATCGAAGATTAAATCCATTTGAACTTTTTTGTGAAGTTTCCGACACGGCTAAGAACATTGACGCAAATGCTTTTCAAGACTTTTAGACTCAATAGCTTTCATCATGTATAAAAGTCCTTATTCTTTGTGGTGTTCAAGATTGGAGTACTCTAACTTGAAAACACGGTTCTACTGCAGTTCAAACCGTCAAACTACAGGAAAAAAACACACATTAAACTAAATTATAAGTTTTTAATTATGATTTTTATCATTTTTGTTCCACAGCAAGTCTTTGTAATATAATAGAATAATAGGAACTACTGCGAGTTAAATTGTGAGTTCAAAATTTTCATTAGTCACTCATTAGAAGGAGCAGGGGCAAATTTAGGTCTCGACTTTGTCTTTGAACCAGGATTCAAAATAACAATGCCTAGTGAACTAGTTAAGCGGGTCTTAGAACTGAATGGAAAGAAGTAGTAGGAAGCTTTCAAATGATGTAAAAATAATCGTTTTGTACATATAATATGTGCATAGTGTTAACATATTTATGGATGTTGTATCGCTTCTCCTCGTATATAAGAAATTTAAAAAAATAAGATAAAGAAGCAGATTTTGTTTAAAAAGAGAATATAAAATTGTATTCTATTTTTAAACAAAAACTTAAATATTTACATTGAGCATCTTTCTCTGCTTGAGAAATAATAAAAAATCCGAAGTTAAAATTAGAAGATAATATGAGAAATACAAAAAAGAAAAGAAAAAAAACCTGAGTGATATAAATTTGACTAAATAAAATGACATAGCTACTCTTTTTAATGCCCTAGGTTAGGATTATGAAATGTTTATCTAAATATATAAACATTTAACTAGTTAGCATAAGCATTTAGAAGCTATAAAATCACTTTAGCTTCTACTTTTGTTTCCGTAAAATAATATGGGAAATGAAATAGTGCTAAGCAAATACGGGAAATAGCGTGTAAAATATATATAATTATTCACAGCTCTTGTCTAAAATATGCTACTAATAGAATACATGATTATTTGTTATTATAAAGAATATAAATATACCCATTTCATATTTAATATTTTGATCGTAGTAATAAAAAAAAGTGAAGCTTAGCTTTGTTTATGGCCAGATCACACACACTTTCGCAAAACTAGAGAAATGTCGTCAAACAATGATTGTATTGATATAATTGGACAGAAAAGGATTAGTATAAGTTTGACTGAAATTGAGCCAGCGCTACTATCGACGACAGGATTGTATACAAGTACGAAACAAACATAGAATTATCGAATATATAATTTGATGCGAGTAGAGTAAAATACGAAGGACTAGTTATAAAAATCTGTATCTGTGAAGATAAGTAACAAATAAAATAAGCGGGCTTTAGCTGAAAGGTATGATATTTAACGCACTGCTCCATATATTTAAACTCATATAATTATGCGTCGATATTCTCGTGAGTAATCACAATCCATGTCATGATGCTCGGAACTAATGTTATCTTTAACGCATGCGTTTGCTATCCTATAAAATTGGTGAAACTGTTTTCTCCACAAACTCTCTCTTAAGAGGGAGCAAAATACCTCGGGGTCATCCTCAATAAAACATTCACTTTCAGAGAACATTAACGCAGGTCAAAGAAATTTTCCAAGCAGTAGCCGGTAAACTCTTCTCCTTAATTTCTTGCAAATTCAAATTAAATAACATAATTCATTGTCAAAATATCAAGAAAATCCTTGAACAGCATAGATAATGTTGTCATTAAATCCCTCAAGAAAATTGAAAAATACTCAGTCCCATCCTCGGCGAGTCAACTGCTCGACTCACTGGTAAGGCTTCGTATCCTAACAATGCAGTTCCTCAGGTAGGCAGACCCAACATAACAACAGCAGGAAAACACAAGAACGAAAATCATGCATCTCACACAGTACCATAGATCAGAGGTCAAATTCCAACCGAGCAAAGTGCTCCAGCAAACTTCCTATCGCTCTTACTTTCCATGTCTTGTGTTTGAGAGTGATTCAAACTGAATGTTTCAAATTAATGGTTTTTTTTTTTTTTTCCCCGTTTTGAAGAAGTGTTGCTCTTTTCATGTAAATCCATCTCATAAAGAACCTGGTACATAAAAGTATTACATAAATTGAAAAACTATGTGAAGAATACATAAAAGAATATGAAATAGCGTCCAAAAATGCCAAGGTAAAACAAGACAATCGAGACGAAAATACAACAATTCCTTTGAAAATCTACATAATTTAATGCCACTATCAGTCATTTTTTAAAAACATTTTAGCTGTGATAAGAATAAAAGCAACATGGGAAGTCCATATGTTTTATTCTGTCTGACTTCTTATTAATAAATATTTATATCACAGGCAATATATATTTCAAAAATACCATGATCTTTTGAATTATTAAAACTTTTTGCCATACATAGCTCCTGGTGATTTAAAATTCAAAATAAAATTTCTTAAAATTTCAGATATAATTTAAAAATAAAATAAAGAACATAAAGAATATATAAACATCAATTTAGGTAATAAAATTATAAGCATGAACATGAATATTTGAACTGAATCATACACAAAAAAAAGAAAAAGAATTTTGAACGTTGCACTACAATTCTCAAAAAATAGTATTTTAATTTCGAATGTTTTAAATTCAACATCAAAATAACTAAGAATACATGCGTATTTATTGTGCAATAAAATTAAAATTCTTTTTAATATTGTAACTTTTAAGGAAAATTTGGACGTCAAGGCTCATTTTGAACACAAAAATTCATTTTTAGAAAGATGAATATAGCTAAAATGAGAAGTTACTGAAAAAAGCTTTCCTTCTCTTGATGCAAAATTTGCACTTCATGTCAAGCATTTTTCAAAATACACTTAAAAAAATGTCATTTTCATCATCAAATATGCTTAACATTTGCATTCACTGGTATAAGTGAAATGTGGAGTTGCGAGTTGCCCTAAATTGTCCATCAATAACACAATTCATTGTCAAAATGTCAAGAAAGTCCTTGAACAGCATAGACAATGCGAAGATAAGCGGAACCATTATATTATTTTATATATCAAAGAATCCAAAATATGATATAAAAACATCAGCATATAAACTATTATCACGCTTTATGTAGAATTGTCACATAATTCGATTTTCAAGATTATTTAGATTTTTTGTAGTGATTGTATAATTATAACGCAAGACACAAAAAGTAAATGAAAATAAAGCATTATATCAACGAATTATTAATTTAGTGATAACAAAAATACTTTAAATATAAAAGAGATGACATGAATAACATGAAAAACGGAAGTTATTTTCATTTATGAATGATTTACTGTTACATCAATCACTGTTCCTCACACTGTTCCTCACAGATCGACACAACTATTCGGGCAATTTTTGTTTTATTTTTGCAACAGTGAGGTTTCGTGATACTTTCATTATGTCAATTAATTTTTTATGCACTAAATTACAAGAAAGTGAATAAATAGAAGTCCATATTCTAATAATATTAAGCAATAACAATGCCGTTCGAATGGATATCCACGTCCCATTGTTCAAAGGATGTTCCAGAAGGAAGTTTCATCATTACTGTATAAGAAATAAACCATTTCATCATGAATTATACATCTTGTGCTATTTCTCGGAATAGTTGCAATTGGCATTGAGACATTTGTCGTAGTGTGTAATTAGTTTGAAGAAACCACTCTTGTAAAACTCGGTGCCCTGCGTTGCAAGGAATTGTCGCACAGGCTGCTCCACTTCAGCATTGTTTGGATGGACCTATACCATGTCTGACACAGTTATGCGCCTATCCACTAACACCATGTCTTGTAATATAGCAGTGTTGTTTTCATTCGCGAATGTGTAGGAATGCCCTTTTCGATCTTCGCCCTCCAGACACTGCTTTCTTTCACTGAACATGCAATACCAGCGTTGTCAGTCACGTCTTGGGCACGCTGATCTGCTGCTACCCTCTTTTCTTCGTCGCTCTGCGCATGCATCCTTCCTCCTCCACTGTCCTTCCACTCCGTCTTTAGAACAGCAACAGCTGGGTATTCTATGGCGGTTATTTGTATCATCTAGTATACCATATGTTCTTTCAAAAATTTGATGAACATTGTTCATCTCGGGTTTGGCATGGCACGATTCTGCGCTTGGCGTGTGCAATCGATTCTCGTTCCTTCCCTTCCCCTCCGCGCCAGTGTCAGAGAATTGATGAATAAAAAGTACTACTTTACTAGAGGTATAAGCATATGGTTGTGACTGTCGCTCTTCAGGAATTGACTATTTCTAACGTAACCATGTACCTTAGTATACCATTTTGCATGCCCTTCGGTGCCAGTTATTACTGAAATAGCAAACTTTGCGGTTATTTTACAAAAATTATACAGTCCCCTGATTTTTGAATTTTATTGCATCTGAGCTATCTTCTCAAACAAACATTAGCAACAGAAACCTGAATTTAGAGACTAAGAATTTACAATAAGCTCTGTACGAGTCACTCCTTAAAAGCGCAGTCCTTTAAGCCGACCGTTAATTATATTAAATCTGATTGAGCAAACGTCCACATTATATAAATAAATGTGTTATTTGAGTACACCTCATTTAGAGATAATTAGATAATTTTTCATCAAAGTATGAATGAAGCAAACGAATCTAAGAAAGTATGAATATAAATACTGTTACTTACTGCATCTTATGGTTTTCGTTCTTGTATTAATCGAGCACCTCTTCTTTTTTAGGTGAAATTTAATTGCCCAAGTGTCTTTCCATCTTTCGATTTATAACAATTCCAGTTTAGTTCCATTTGTGATGCCGGTATATTATGAATGACGTGAGACATTTCAAATAGACTGATATCCAATCCAAATATCTCTCAAGCAATTTCAGTTAAGGCAAAAAGTTATGGGTTGATATTAATAGTAGTCTTAACTTTTTTATGATTTCATAGACTTATTTTTGTTTATTTTTACTATGCCTCAGCTTTGCAAATGTTAAGACGGCAGATATCGAGTAAACAAAATAAAGGAAAAATTCAGATAATTACCATTTTAATACCATTAAAATATAAATAATTACGACATATTTTCAATTATCCTATTGGCTCGAACCATTGTATGTAGTTACTATTTGTCACCTCATGAAAAAAAAATATTGTGCAAGAAATTATGAATGCTTAAGCATTTAAATGGAAGCGATCTGAAATTCTAAAACGCTGTCGTTTATATCATCCGCAATTATTGCTATAATTTGATTAGAAATAAATATCAAGATGCAAAGATTACTTACCACGTTAACACTCTTCCAGTAACTGTGTTAGGTGACGATATTTAAACAAACCTTTGGGCATTATAACACGATATTAATAATACAAATTATTAAATATTAATTAACTAATTATAGAAGTTACGTTATTATTAACATAAATTATTAGTTAACTATTGATAGAAGTTACATTATTATTAATACAAATTATTAATTATTAAATAACTAATTATTGAAGTTACAATAATATTAATACAAATAAATATCTATTTATATACAAAAAAAGATTCCATTAAATTTAAGACATTACATACAAAACGAAAATAAATTTAAAAAAATATATTATTACATTTAATTCTGATATAATGTGATTTTAAATTATATACATTGTAGTTCTAAATATTTAGGGAGGTGTACTTTATATGGAATAGCAAATGTGATTTTCCTTCCTGCATTTGTAGTTTTTGGCTTGACATTGGAAAAGTTAGCATCATTGCTTTGTTTATTTATTTTTTTGTTCTGTTCGAGGTTCAGTTTCATTCTGTAGAGAAGATAAATTAAGAAATGCAGAAATGCATGCTTTGCTAACTGGTTTTGACCGGTTCATTTATACATTGGTGTACCCAGGGGATGGAAAGAGACATATTCATCCTCCAGGATTTTTCTGGAAATTGAAATATTTCTTTTCTTCTATTATTGCATAGTCAGTGTTTAAAGATGAAGTGAGGAAGGTGCATCCTTTTTGAAGATGCCACCCCTTTCCCCCTACAGCTTCCTGAGAAAGAAATGCAGAAGGCATTCTTTTCTTCCAGAGAGTGATTTATGAGCGCCTAAAACAGATCTGCGGAAATGTCCATTCTAGCGTATCACCTCTTTCCCTTCACAAAATACAACGTAGTTATGATTTAAATAAATATTTTAATCAACTGGGTCTCTCTCTCTGCAGATAAAAATAAATTATAAAAACTAAAGGAAATATGTTCTTCAATTTTGTCAGATTATAATAATAATATTTTGACAGCAGAATATCAGTTATAGAAAAAGAAATTACCTGCACAACAGAATAGATTAACTTCTATAGAAGTAAAACTTCTACAGGAAAATATCTAAGTTGCACTCTCTTTTATAGATATTTTCCTGAATATCCATAAGCTTTAAAAAGTTTTAATCTTTTGTGTGTGTGTGCTTGTCATAACATGTACTACTGAAAGATCGCTTTCAACTAGTAGATATTCAAAAACTACCAAAAAAACAGTATATATGATATGTATACATAGTATACTTCTGATGTTAATTTCAAATAAGTATGAAATTCTTGACAGAATTTCGTAACAATTATTTCGTACCTAACATTGCTTTAAGAACTGCGACTTTAAACCGTGTTTTGTCACTCGTCCACTACTTATTCATAAGAGAAAAGTCACGTTTACAAGGATACATAAATGTACTTTTTTAAAATTATTTCAGTAGATTTCTCTCAAAACTGAAAAAGAGACAGACTACCTAAAAAGGGTATATTAGTTAAGGGAGATGTTTGATTGATTGACTGGATGATTTGATTGATTGATTGAAGGACCAGGAGAGCGACAAAGGCTACAATCCCGTGGGGGGATGGAAAACAATTCTTAATCAGTATTGTTTATATTTTTCGAAACCACCGTTTTCAATCGATTTTCACATTATTTCAAACCATAAAGATTACGTACTGCACTGCTAGCCATTGAAATTACAACACCAGGAAGGAATGATCTGCACACTATTGAAATCCTATAAAAGGAAGACGTTATGATATGCACGGCATCTGAATCACTGCATAAAAGACAAGATGTGCAATGGATTTCTATTTCAGAAAGCGCTTTGTAAGGTCGGAGTTTCCTCAGAATATTGTGTTATGTCTCGAATAAGAATAAATGTTTACCAGCAAGTGCCAGGATTCGATACAGGTAGGATTCTTGCCTATCAAGAGTGTGAATTATTGTTGCGAGGTATTGCCCGTCGCACTGGTCAAATTCCAACCACTGTCCTGCGAATATGGAATCTATGGATTGCTGAGAGTCATACTGAGCGGCATACAAGGATCTCCACGTCCTCCCATGACTAACGCCCGAGAAGACATACATATTGTGAGGTCGGCCCTGTAAAACCGTACAACCACATCACGGAATGGGTATGTTTACAGCATACTATTAATCTGGAAATGGGTATGTTTACAGCATACCCAGTATCCGCTCGTACAGTGCGATGACGTTTTACAGCAAGTGGACTGTAGCACAGAAACCATTACTTAGGCTTCCCTTAACAATGCAGAATATAGGGAAACGACGACTCTGGTGCGCCAAACGACAAAGATGGATACAGGAGTGGCACAATGTCATCTTTTCAATCGAGTCCTGGTTCTGCGTGCAGTATTCTGATGGCCATATACGTGTTTGGAGGCTTTGAGAAGACCGCTTGTCGATTGCTCGCGTTCGATAACGGCACAGCGACCCTACACTTGTTGTGATGATTTGGGTAGCTAATGGGTACCCAACACGCACATTTCTGGTTTGGATCGACGGTGATTTCAAGATAAATAGGTACATTTTTTACATGTTACGTCCAGTGGCTGTGCCATATATTCGAGGCCAGCCAAACGCCCTTTTCCAACAAGGTAATGCCGGACTACATGTTGCACGTTGTGTTCTGAACTTCCTCGATACACAGGGTATTCAATTGTTGCCTCGGCATACATGCTCTCCAAATCCGTCACTCATGAAAACTTCTAATCGTGGGTTGTTGAGAGATAGGCCCGTCACTCCTCTCCTGCTAATTCGGTTGATGAAATGTGGCAAAGACTTGAATTGCCCGTTTCTACCTTCAGAGCCCAGTTCTACTTAATGCCTGAGTAAGGGCCGTTTTAGCTACCAAGGATGGTAGCTGTTTCTACTAATTTTGCCCCCTTTTAACCCCCCAAACCACTTGCAGATTTAATCATCTTGCCTTCATGCCATACTGTCTTCGTACAATAAATATGTTTTTTGTATTTGCTTTCCTTAATAGTGTTACAATTTTAATGGCCAGCAGTGTATATAGAGATATCAGCTAAAATATGAAGTAGACATATTTTTCACCGTAAAAAACCAATTTATTTAAGGCTAAACATATAAGAGTTTATGGAGTGGGGAAATTACTGTCGAAATTTTGAGTTGAGATTTTTTTATAAAAAGAAAATTAGTTAAATAAAAGAATATCGTTTTAAAATTCAACCAAAATTCAAATAGTTGAGTTCGAATTACCAAACCTTTAAGCTATTAATTCATTTAGTAATGAGATTGCGCGGAGGTAAAAGAAGTATATTCTCAGTAACTTTAAAAATTCTCATCGCGGTGGATAGAATTTATATCACTGTCAATAGCTCTATGAAAATTAATCAATAGCTTCAATTAATCAACACAGTTAATTTGCTAACTTAAAATTAATTAACAGACGATGCTATCATTTTCGTTTAAATTTTCTTATTAAGGTCACAATTTTCTTCACCTAAAAAAGTTTCTCATATTGAAATTAACCTAAATGATGAATTTTGAAAAATTCTGATCAACTGTTTCTGAGTCATGAAGGCTTTCAAAAAACATTTCTAGTTTTAAAATAGTGTCTCGTGTGCATTTGAGAATACAAAACATTTGAATATGACCGTTTGACAACAATTTTCAATGATGTTTAAATAATGGACCAGTGGTTCTCAACATTTTTCAACTTATGGTACCCTTTTTGAACTAAAGTTTTCCCACGACACCCTGTAAAAGCACGATTAATCGTAAGAGAGAATTCGCAGTACTTCATGGAGCCTCATCAAACATTTTGAAATCCTTGCTGTAGACGAATGATAATTTTGCTACAATATTAAAGGTACAAAAATAATCAAAAAATGAACCCTATTATAACATATGAGAAGAATTAAGCGAAACCGTTATGCAATGGGGGGGGGGGAAACGAATTGTAATATACCAAAATTCTTACAAATGTCACTTCTTTATATCATATAGCTCTAAAATCCAAAATTTCATGGAATTCCTTTGATTATTCTGGAAATATTTAAAAACCATTATTTAGAAACTATTCTAGTTTATAATTTTTAATTATCGGTTTGCTTATCGCATATTACTTAATACATGTGCATTGCGTTACGCGAGCATTTACTTTCCCCCTCAAAACGATACATCTGTCGATTTTTAAGTAACAGTACGCATATTCAAGGTAACATATTTCTTAACGGTTTTTGTTTATTGATGAAAAGAACGGGAATTAGCATGTGAGAGGAAATAATTCAAATTTCGTCTTTCATTTTTTTAGTAACACTAATTTAATTAGAGTTTTGGTGTTGATTTCAAATAAGAATGAAATTCTTGGCAAGATTTCTCAACATTTCCTTCCGTAATTAAAGCTCATTGAAGAACTGCTCCTTGCAACTGTGTTTTTCGCTCGTCCTTAACTTATTTATAGGAAATTAAACACTTTTTATGGGTGCATTTGTACTAGTCAGGCATATTGAATAGAATTATTCGAAAATTCCTATGATGCAAATTACTGGCATGAAAGCGTTTTATATCATTTCCACGACCGGTAATTAGAAATAAGAAAATTTAAGTGCTCATAAAATATTTCTATACCTTGGTTGCAAATGTTAAATCCATTTTGTTTTTGGTTATTAGTAATAAAAAATTTTTTCCAAAATATCCATTACACTTTAAATGTCTTCGCCCACAGCTATTTTGATAAAATTTGCCCATTGAAAAGTACCTTATTCTTAACAGAAAAAAGTATACTGTTTCAAATATTATGAACTTATTTAAGAGAACAAAACCGCCGTTATTGCCATGCTACCGGACACCGCAGCCGCATGTACAGATTTTTTTTTTTTTCTGAAATTGTCACAGTGTGTTCGCCTTTTTGAAATTTGATATACTCTGGGTTCTCGAAACTACATTTCAAGACAAAGGCATATGCTACGTAAAATGGAATGGTCCGGTTCAAAAGGGAACGCATGGTGACTTTATATGCGTATAATATATATAGTGGCTAATCTATCTTCCTACATTTAGCACGTCTTGTATTCAGAGAATAACGGTAGCCAAATAAATATGATCGTTGTGTTTTTCTATGGATAATTATGCATTATTAGAAACTAATGAAATTAATATATGAAGTTTTTATTAAAAAAGATTTATTGCATTACTTTATATTCCTGAGACCTTTCCACAATATATATCCATGGACCTGGATATAGTTCGACCTTTCAGTGAATCGAAACAGGTATCTTTTAGAGTTTCTTCAAAAGTTTCAAAGTAAGGAATTTATTTGGTAATTATTTTTTATAAAACGCTATAAATCTTGTCAATGTTCTGTAAGTAAACCGCTATTTCCCCTTTGCAACGAATATCAATGAATCTTGTGACGACAAGATTAAACAAACACGAACTTTTCTGGTTTTTGATATGGCTCATGAGTTTTGAAACACGCAAGATTCGAAATCAAGTGAAAGTTTATGGTTGCTTAAAAAAATTAAAGAAAGAAAGAACATTGATTTGGTAGCTGGTTCATTCCGCGGTGCTGTAATAGCTTATTTTCTAGATAAATGTTTCGATGGATCACTGGTTCGAAGTTTTTTTCCATCGAAAACTGAAAGTAGCTGTTCTGAAAAGTTTTCCACCTAACGAAGACACAAGACATTTTATTTAAATTTATTTTTTTATTTTTCTACATAGTCTTCTTGTAAGTTTACACACTTCTTCGATCGATGCTTCCATCTTTTTAACCCGTAGAACTTGGCATCTTTATCTGCAAAATAATTGTTTACGTAAGTGATGGCCTCCTCACTTGGCGAAATTCTCTGTCCTCCGAACGCAAGTCTTAGATTAGGAAACAAAAAGAAGTCGTTTGGGACTAGATCCAGTGAATAAGATCCGGATGATCAAGCTGCTCTGCTCTAAACGTTATTCGTGGTATTTCGCCATAGCAACCACTGAGGTGTGAGACGGTGCATTGTCTCGCGAATAGAACTTTTTCCTGCAGTTGTGGCTGTTTTCCTGCAATATCTACTTCAGCTTGTCAAGAAAAGATGCGTAGTATACTCCTGTAATGGCTGTTTAAAGATAATAAGATTACGATAGCTGCATGACTATACCAAAAGACAATCGCCATCACTTTCAGTTTGGCTTTTTTTGCAGTTTTTGCTTTTTTTGGAGCCGATTCCCCCTTTGCAGTCCACTAGTTTGACTGTATTTTTGTTTCGGGCGTGTAATGGTGTATCCAAGTTTCATCTACAGTAATTAATCGGAGGCAAAAAAAACTGTTTTATTCCTCCTAAACTGCCCCAACAGAGCGTTGGAAATGTTTATTCTTACATTTCTTTGGCCTAATGTGAGCAAACGCGGCACCAAACGCACTGAAAGCTTTCTCATGCCTAAATCTTGATTCAATATGAGACTAACACATTTCGTAGCCTCTGCCATTTCTCTCCCTTTAATTAGACGGTCGTCTAGCATCATTTGTTGAACTTTAAGTGATGTTATGGTCAGTAGTTGCAGTTTTTGGACGTATCGAAAGTTCATCGTGTCCTTAACTGGTACAGTCATGTTTAAATTCAGCTGCCTGAAAAATTACGGTTGTAAATGATGTTGCAAATTCCCAGTAGACAGTGCCCAAATCATCTTTGATTCGCGTAGACGTATTGCCTTTCAAAAACAAATATTTAATGGCAACTAGATACTCGATTCTTTTCCATTTTCACAAAAACATTCACATCGACTCGTTCATGCGATTGTCAAACAACAACTGCATGCTCAAACTGGCTGATATTTTTTTTGAGCAGCTATCAAAAGATTACCAACTATATTCCCTTGATTTTATTGATGAGTGCTGCTATCTTCACTTTAGTCCTCCCGTTAGTGTGGTGTGAATGTTAGGAGAGGGAAGTACCAGCTCAGGTGTCGTCCTCGTCACTTGACCGTGGTTCAAAATTACGAAGTCCATCGCCAATAGCCCTGATGTTGCTTCTAGTGTGACGTTAATAAAAACTAAACTAAAACTAAAAGCTATCTTCACTTTACGGTCGGAAACTTTTCAAACAACCGCATAGAGCAGGGATAGTAAGCACGCGAAGACTTCTTCAAAAAAAATTTTAAAATCCGTAAAATAACATTATCGTCTACAAAAACGTCGTCTTGTCTTTATCTGTAAAAACTCCCTTCCTTTGCTACTGAATCAATAGCCCCGGAGAATAGCTCTGCCTGATACGTTAGACTGAGTAATCACGGGAGGAAACAATCGTTTTAAGCTGCCTAATTTGATGTATTGTCTGTTGGGGTGATATGCAGTATCGAGTACGACGCTCTGTTTCTGTGCTTTTAAAGAGCGAAGCAAGATATTAGGCTTTTTAAAAAAATTCTAAAAATTTGATGTCGCTGACCACTTAAAAAATTGTATTTTTTTTATGTCCATGAATAAACATTGAAAAGGAAATATGAACAGAACAATGTAATTCGTGATTTTAATACGTTATGGGAAGAGGAACTTTTGTTTATTCCGCAAAATACTTCCAAGCCTGTTGGTTTTTCTGTGGAATTTGTGTAGCAAAGACAAAAAAATTTAATCTTCTCTGATATTTCAAGTAACTGCAAAGTCATTTTAATGTACAATATCCTGTCAGTTCACAGTTGCGAGCAGAATTTATCAATAAAAAAAGAATTCAATTGCCGGAGAACAATCCCTGTTCCAGAAGAGAAGTAATAAAATGGAAACTATGGTGAAGGCTTTTTATGAACTTTCTTCGTTATTGGCTTGCAATAAAAAGCCTTATTCTGACGGAGAAGATATAACAAAAAATAGCTTGCTAATATTTATCCAAAATGTCGATGATATAAAAGTCAAAATGTGGTCGATACTATAACTTTGTTTCGAAATACCGATATGCGTCGTATAAATGACATGAAACAGAATGTTGACTCACGAATTATCTCTGGACTACAAAATTTCAAATACTTTTCTCTAGTTTGGATGAAAGATATGACATCATGCACGATACGTGTTTAAGCATATTTGTGCGGTACACATACGATAATTTTGATATCCATGAAAAACTTCTTGATTTACGTCAAATAGTTTTAATTTCAGGTGAGGATATTCTTAAGGATCTTAAAAATATTATAAAAGGTAATAAAGAGTAGTATAAGGTTGTGAAGTAAATGATCAAATACCCAGTGTGTGCTTGCTATTCAAGAATGAACATTTGTTATAAATTAAGTGTTTCATATCGATATTATGGAACATTTAAGCAATTTGAATTTGCAGTTACAGGGGATATTTTTTTTTCTCCTACCATAGTTAGTCATATGTCTTTTTTTTTTAGCAAACTCTTGATTTTCGTTGCAATTTTTGTGAAAAAAAGGTTAAAATATTTTACGTTAATACAGAACAAGATATTGTAGTCAATAATGATCCAAACTATATAAGTTTAAAAATTTAATATCCTTGCTGCAAGATTATATTCTCAGCTTAAGGTTTGATGATTTTCAAGGTTATAAAAATTCTTATCTTTTCTCAAATCGTTTAAAAATTTTTTGCAAGATATTAGTTGTAACCTACATGAAGTCGAAATTGAAATTATTGGCCCTACAGCACTACTCTACGCTAAAAAGTACATATAAGAAATTTATTTCAAATTTAAGGACTTTAATTATATTAAAGTTTTGTAAATGTGTGTTTACAAACGATTTTTCAAGTTTACACGGTTTGACTGACAGATATTGTTGTAGATTTGGATTAACAAATATATATGAATAAATGCTCAAATATGAACATATTAAAATAAAAACCTCACTTAAGATTAATTGATATGCACGAAAACGCCAATTTTGTTAACAATATCAAGAACTAATAATATCAATGACTTTGTAAAAAAATACGAATTTGAAAACCATACCAATAAAGTATTGACTGTTTAATAATTAATTTAGGATCAAACGCTTTAAACCATTCATTTCAATTTCATATCTACCTTAACTGACTGAACCTTTATGATTTTTACTGACAATAAAATCTAATCTGAACTTTTATTTTATTTGTTACAATACTTTTTACATTTCCACTGGACAGACTTGCATAAAAGAAATAATATGATGTTTGCAAAAACTTCATAATCATTTTATAAATAGCATTCTTCCTCCTTATAATATATATATATATATATATATATATATATATATATATATATATATA